>JAULJZ010014108.1:0-16218 GCA_032270985.1 Heliamphora pulchella | reverse complement strand
AAAAAGAACTGTGCAGATGTACAATTTTGTTTTCAAGGGAGTGTTTAGAAAAATTATTACTAATAGTTTTTATTTTTTTGTTACGAATTTTAGTTATAAATTATAAATTTTTTTTTAAATACCAATAATTTTTATTACAATTTATAAATATTTTTTTATTTTATTTTAAATATATATTATAATTTATTAATTACTAATTTTAACAATACCAACCAACACACAAAGCTAACGAAATGCTAAAAGACCATTGGGAGAACCCGCGGTTGTTAAGTACCGCCTGATGGATAAATTATGTTTTTTACAGGGTAGAGATTTTCTTTTAAGCTCTAAATTGTACAATACAATGTGATTATTTTAATTATTATAAAATATAAAATTTTAAAACAAAAACTCTTAATATAAGACTATAACTATAAGTGTTATTATTATAATTCTTATAAAATCTCAAAATGAAAGTTGCTACAGATAAGGATCCATGTTAGCACTAGCAGGTTCCTTGTTCAGTTTTCTTATCTCTTGTCTTTATTTTTGTTTCTTATCTTTTTTAATTTTGTTTTTTATTTTTTTAAGATTGTAATATTCAGCACTCATGGACTATGAACTATTGATAAAGGATAAAAATAAAATAACAAATGAATAAACATAGGGATAATTACTTTGGGGTCCTCTTTTGTAGACTTATTTAGAAATAAGTCCTATATACTTGTTGAATATTTTACGATTTTTTATTTTTTAAAATTATTGTTAATTTAAACAATTACACCATTGAATTAATGATAAAGAGAAATGTATATTTAAATATAAATATTTTATTTCCTTTTGAAAATAAATTCTTGCCTATTAAAAATAGGCATGTACTATTTATAAAATGAAAACTAGATTGAAGCATTCAAGAAATTAACGATGACGCCAATCCCATTTTTCGATCAGTCCCAATCAGCAGGTTATCTGCACAATTCTATTTACGCTATTGACGTTCAGTGGGTTTTTTGGTTTTGAATGTTCTTTATTTTTATTTATTTTTTAGTTTTTTCAAATGTTTTTCAGTTTAAACTAGGTTTTAGATGTCATTTTTAAAATTGCAATAGTTGCAGACAATAAGACATTTACAATAATGAGACACTTTGTTCAATTTTAAAATTCTAAAAACACAAACTAATTCTTTTTATCTCCATTTTATTTTCTCTTCTCTCTTTTCTCGCTTTCTTTTTTATGGTATAATATATTGAGAGTATTTTTTAGAATGAGTAGATAATATGAAACTTATTAAATTATTAATATTTAGATGAGACTTATCCCTAAATAAGTCTAATAAGTAGGATTTCTAGCCAAATCACGATAAATATAACTCATATTTATACATAAGGGAATTTATTTTGGTCGCATATGAGAAATGATAAAATAATTTAAAAAATAAAATAAATAAATGTATAAATTTTTAACACGAGTAAATAACAAGTATTTTAGTTGAGTTCGGTTCGATTCCATGAGTTGAATGCTTCTTAAATCCTAAACTAGATGGGAGTCTCCAAATCACATGATATGTTCATGAATTTTTTGGCTTTTATGATTTTCGTAAATTGCTTTGTGCTACGTTTTTGAGTTCTTTAGTGTTTGAAATTGTTGAAACTAGTAGCCTATAGATTGTAACTAGTAATAGAAGTTGTGAGTTTTCGAAAAATATTGCAACTTATAACTGAAATAAAAAGAAAATTAGTTATAAGTTGCAGCAGCAGTTGTGAGTATTTGAAAAAACTTATAATTTATAGTTAAAATTAGTAACAAAAAGTTAAAAGCTACTAGCAGTAGTTTTATAGAACACTCTCAGAACAGACATTCCTTGCTAAAAATTTATTCATTAATTCGGATTTCAGAGCAATATTACTTCATTTTACATAAATGATGACTTTCACTACATTCCGTTTTTATTGTATAACATTAATCGTATGTTTGTCCTTTCAAGTTTGAAAATTTTACAAACCTGATATTTTTCTCTCCCTAGGGGTCTCTCTCAAAATAAAAGTCATACATGCATTAAGATATAACGTCCTCAGGCTTACAATTTATGGTTCCACAACTAAAAACATGTAAAACACTACATGATCCAAAAGAAACAAAAAGAAGACAAAAGGTCTTTCACCCCATACGGCTCCTCCCGATCAACCAACGTGATCGTATGTACCTAAAAAATATTTTCAAATCTCACATCATGAGCCAAAATCCAGCAGAAACTAGACAAACATGCAATATGGTAGCAGAATAATTATGAGTGCTACGACTATCCCGAGCCTAAAAAAAATGTTTTACATGATCAAAACAATATGTGAAAGAATATGAAAATTTTCGACTCACACGAGCCTCGAAAATAGTGTTCGCATGAATCCACAATGATCCACATGCAAACCATGCAATACACTTCTCGGGTTTTCAGCGAAAGACCACAGCCCCATCTAATGTATCTTCTCGGGTTTTCACCGAAGAACCACAACCCCATCTAATGTATTGTCAACCAGAGTTAACATTCACCCAACCATGAACCAATATCATGCTTCACGTACACCCGTTCAACACACGTAACACATGCAACCCGCACAACTCACGCACCACATGCAACCCAAAACCACATATCCGTCCCTAACTATGCATGAATAAAATCAAAGTTTTAATGCACACAATGATGTAAAAACACCATGTTTCACTTAACCACGTCATCCTCGAAGAACGACAACAAAACAAAAACAAATACCCAAGACCACATCACCACCAGCCCAAAAAGAAAGAAAAACACCCCACACAGGAGTTCAGTCAACTAAAACACCTCATTTAGTCGACTGAAAAGTTACTGGAATTTCACGAATTTCCAGTGTCTCAGGTCAATCGACTGAACTACCCTTTTCAGTCGATCGAACTCACACACTATCCATTCAATCGACTGAACTCTCCACTTCAGTTGATTGAACTTCAAAAAAACCCTAGCACGACAGAAAAACTTCACCCTTTTTTTTTGAGAACCAACCCAAATCAAACCGACTAACTCACTTGTTTTTGAAACCCACGGACATACATAAGCCCACATCCTCGAAAGAAATCGAAAGCACTTTTAAAAACCCTATTTGTCCAACTAAGCCCGTTTCAAGAACAAAACCCAACTTTTCGAACATAAAACAACTTTTCATGCATTTATAAACGGTAAAACACATATAATTTCACGTAGTACTCCTTTAAGACATGAGAGTCTAGGATCCTACCTCGTTGAGTTAAAAATTTGACGCCTCGAACTTTGTGAAAAAAATGAACTTCGTTGAAATGAGATTCTGTTCGGATGAACGCGAATCCCTCAGCGAGGATAACAAGGATCCACCAACCGATCATAAAAAACTAATCCCGAACCCAAAGAAAAACTAGAGAGAAGGTGGAGCTTTTTGTTGAGAGAGGAAACAAGTTTCAAAAATCTATAAATATCTAACCAAGGGTTGATATTTATAGGGTCCACCGAAAATATATATATTTTTAATCACAAGCCCAACGGTCCCCGAATACAACCTAACATGCATTTCTAAGCCCAAACATGCATAAAACGCATATAAACATGCTATTCCACAATGATTTAAAACAATAATTAACATGCTAAAAAACATGATAAAATTAAAACGGGTCAGAGTCTCACACCTTCCCTTGTGTGTACAAGGTGTGTTTCTTCCTGCTGGAAGCTTTGTGGTAATGAAGGAAACTATCGAGGATTTCCACAAACAGTTGCAATTAACAAATGATGAAGAGGAAGAGGTGGTCCTGGATAGTAAGCATACACAACTGAATGAGGCCAAAGAAAAACTATGTTTGACTGGTACACTCCTTACGCAAAGATCCTTCAATGTTGATGTAATGAAGTCAACCATGATTTTAGTGTGGAAGCTAACAAAAGGCACATTGTGTAAGGTATTGATGGAGAACTTATTCTTGTTTCAGTTTAAACATATTACGGAAAAACACAGAGTCATGGCGAATGGGCCATGGAGCTTTGATAATAACCTTTTAGTATTGGAGGAGTATGATGGGAAGTTACGGGCGCATGACATAAAGCTTCACTTGGCATCTTCCTGGATAAGAATTTATGATTACAATTGGCCTGCATGAATAAAGAGCTCGGGAGCATTATCGGGGCTAGATGTGGAACACTAGAGGATATCGAATGCAGGGAGGAAGGATTGACATGGGGTTAATATCTTTGGATCAGAGTTCGCATCGATATCACAAAACCATCAAGGCGTGATGTAGAGGAAAAAATAACCACGCCGTATTGGGGGAAGTACAATGCAGATTGAAGAAGCGTCGGGGAGCGAGAGGATTGCAACCACAGAAGCTTTTTTAGACGTAGAGGGGAATTGTCTTGAAGGCTCACGTAAGAAAGCTAGGAATGGAGACCCTATTGCTCTGGCCCAACAAATCTCTCAATCGGTGGCGCCAGAGGATCAGCCCCACTAAGAGTTATAAAAATATTCAGTTGCAACTGTCGAGGGCTTGGGAACCCTCAAACAGTTCGATGTCTTTAGCTTTTGTTGAAAACGAAAGATCCTAACTTGGTTTTTCTGATAGAAATTAAGTTATCAAAACCACAATGCGAATGGATACGGGTGAAATTGGGGATGCCGAATGCATTATGGGTTAACAGGGAATGATTAGTAGGGTTTTGGGCTTATTGTGGAAGAACTGTGATGTAGAGGTCAAGAACTTTTTCAAAGGCCATATTGATGCTATAATCAAAGGAGATAATGTGTCACCTAGCTGGAGATTCATGGGATTCTACGGTCACCCTCAAACAGCTAGAAGGAAGGACTCATGGGAGCTATTGAGACAAATAGCATATATAATGGACTATCCATGGTTATGTCTCGAGGATTTCAATGAGATTTTGAATCACTATGAGTACTAGGGTAAGGATACAAAAGCATATTGGCAGATTGAAGCTTTCAGGAATGCTCTGAATAACAGTAATTTAATGAATTTGGGGCTGTTGGCGAGGTATATACCTAGTGCAATGGGAGGAGGGGGGACAACATGGTTAAGAAGAAGCTAGATAGGGCGGTGGGTAACTCAGAATGGACAGCTACATTCCAAACTATGTTAGTTCAACCACTAGCAAGCTTTGCCTCAGATCACTCCCCAATAATGGTTTATTGTAGCGAGAATACAAGCACCCAATGGGCAAATCCAGGACCAAGATATATCATTTTGAGTAGTTTTGAACCAAGTTAGGGGACTGTGAGAAAGTCATCAGAAAGGCTTGGGGAAGTCAAGCAGAGATAGAGAATCTACTATCTTTGAGTGCGAAGATCTCTAGAACCAGTCAAGATTTAGCCAGGTTGAGTGTAACGCTACGTGGGTCTATATGCTCATCCGATACTGATACCTATGACTTTGAACCGTGAATTGGTGAAATTTGATAAATGAGTTGGCAAAGCGTGTGTATGTGTGTGATTTATAATTAATTGGGTTGGAGAAACCTCAAATTAAGAACGTGATAAAATGGTGAAAGATGTTGGGTTAATTGAAAATGATAAATGAGTTGGGTTCTTTGAGTCTACCAAGATGGGTAATTTTATGGGTATAAGAAGGGGATATAGAATAACAATTCTTTTGCATAAGAACTCGGTTTTGCGTGAAAATTTTATCTCAATACAAACAATATGAAGTGGTCAAACTTGTGTGTGCATCTTGCATAACCACCTTCACATGTCATCCATGTATTCAATGTTAGTCTTGTTCCTACGAGCTTCGGCTTATGTTGTTTAACAACATTTCAGGTGATACTAGAAAGAAGACCTTGGAGTAAAACCAGTGGTCGATGGCTTTTTTGGAAAATTGATTGAATTACATTTCTTTTGGATAGTAGATTTTTGAGAAATGAAAATGTAAAGATGTAATTCCTGTTGGAGACAATACTGCCAAGATCATTGTTATTGTAAAACGATTTTCGGTAAAAAATTAATTGGACGGGCAAACGCCAAAACGGGCTCCAGATAAAAATTTTGACGTCAAGCGATAAAAAATAAACCCGTGCAACCAACGTTAATTAAGATGAATACCTCTTGTTGATCTAATCTTCAACTACGACTTGATTCTGAGTTGAAACTCCGGTCAGATCTTCTAGTGTATTCCCTTACGCGATCCTCGAATGTAGTGTGGGCTACAATCCTCCGAGAACTTGTACTGGCAGAACCCCGATATATTTAACCCTTTGAAAGACAAAAATAATATCTCAATGATAATGATATATAAACTATCAATCTCAAACTGGTTCAGCCTACCTGCGTATATATAGGGCTAAGATCCCACACAATCAAGATTACCACCCCGACATCCTAGCCATTAAGATCAATACGGTCACATGAACTCAATGAGTTACTTGGGCTAGATACGCCACACAAACAAAACATTCTATAGGCACATACTTATCTACCCAAATCCAGTCACATCACCCGTCACCACACAACGCATATACACAACCCCATGTTTCACCATCAAACATCTGACCCTTAGTCTACTGTTCCACCTCGAGTCAATCACGACTACTTCCATTCGATATTAACCTCCACACTTATAACGTGTACATCGGTCCTTCGAATCCACAACATTTCACAATTGGTCGGTTATTGAATTCTAGATAGTGATTAATCATACTGTTCGTCAATACCTGCATATACACTCGCCTCTTTCTTTTACATTCGTACCACACGTACAACAATTCTCCATTAAATAGTAACAACACATGATTCTTTGATCTCTCACTAAAGCTACTCAACCTATTCATACCTTTCCCACCGAGTAATTAACCAAGTCCCACCTCTTGTACTAAACAACTTCATCTTACACGCAACTCCTCAAGGTACTCTATCCACCCAAAGCTGACCACAAAAGAACCAGATCACTCGATTCACATACCATTCTCTTGCACTTCTAGCATTCGTACTCATACACTTACTCCTTCAATGTACCGAGCCTAAGCTGTCACGTAACATTGCCGAAACTAACGGAATCACAACCTTTCTCAACTTCTCATGAATCGAACCTAAGCATCCTTACGAGAGAATTCTTCCTCTCTACAGACAAGGCCATTCCATTCCGAACCAGACAAATAGGTTGGCCCAAGCAGGCCGCACCAATGAAGGCTTTTCAAATAACAAATTCTTTGTGACTCATACCTTTACCACATTCCCTTAATAACCTCAACACGATTGTCTAAAACTTATATTCCAACCACGAGTGGGCAACTGACCAATTTTAAGAAAATTGAGTAGCTTTAACGCTAAGCAGAATGCAAACTGAGACTCATAAAAGGTCTATCGGAAACTTACCATGTGAACAACCCGGTCACCAAGACTTCATTAAGGATTTTACTCTAACAAGGACGAAGGATGACAACATTCTCATACAAACCAGAACATACATTATGTATCTGTCAAACAACCTTCAACTAATGTCTACAGACATAGGTTCTACATCTCAACACTAACTCTTTTGTCAAAAAAAGGATAGGCATTCTAGGTTTACTAACCCTACATCTCAGGGAATACAACCCGAACACTCATGCCTACAAGGTAGAGCAAGCAAATCTTCACCAGGAAACTACAAGGAATCTTTCCTATAATCACCTGATTATGGCGGTACAAGTTCACACAACACAACCACCCAAAGGACCACAACAAGGATACAAGTTCCATAGAGATTTTTATCTTATCAGAAAACAGCCAAATCAAGAATCAATCAAAAGTCCCGACATTCACTTCTAACAAGGATAAAATAGCTCACACATGATAACTGTCCACAAGGCAGATCTCTCTCCGCCCAGAGAAAAGAACAGATTAATTGGAAGCTCTCACTCAACACCACCACATTCAAGGTACCCCTTAAATACTCGATTCAGGAGAATACTATTCATTTATCCTTAAGCCGACATCGACTACCACCATACAAATGCTGTTGAGACCCCAATCACGATAATCATACCACTCATCATGCGTAGTTCTCGAGTTCAGATCCCATTTATACATCTCGAATACCATTAACTTCCTTATGCCCCATACAACGCATCTCGTAGGATTATAAGTTCGTTACTGGCTACACACAGAGGCACAACACACAACACTCCTATTACACCAAGGTCTCACCTCACATGGTTGCACTACCCTAACTTGACTCCTAACAGGTAAACAACAGCCACGTTACAGCCTCGAGTTCACTGCCTAGGCAAACCCTCAAAGAAAGCATAAGGCGCTTAATCGAAGAAGACCAAATTTGAGACTCCTTATCCAGCGCTACCCATTAGTTCCACGGCTATACACATCATCCACACTTATATTATCTGAGAATAAAAACGACTTCATACATCTGGATTTACGATCTTTGCCTGCCAATCCTAGGCCATTCAACCATTACGATGCATTGTTGAACTTTACTACTCCACATTTCACTTCCAACGGCAAAACAACATAACCACCTTTACACCGCAAATTCAAACATAAACAACCTTTATTCCTTCAAAGAACATCACACTCATGATACACCATCTAAGCAACTGGATCAACCACACTATTAACACCTATCAGGGTTTCTCAAATTTCATGCACTTTGCACTTGCAATGGTTACACTAGAGCGACCACGTCGTCTCGTAAAAGGTCTAATACCACTCACACTGTAGCCTTATCCAGGCACACATCCCTATACTCACCAAACACAGTTCTCGAACACGATTTACTAACTATGCAGACAACAATTAAAACCACAAGCCTTTACTCCCATAGAATTCTCCAAGGACTTGTACTCATTGCACACTAAAACCATAATCAAAACCAACACACCTGCGACCACATTGTTAACCCACCAAACACACCTCTGAGCTTATGCACCCGTAACTTAACTATCGAATCTCAACAAGGAAATCTCAACAAAGAACGTGGCTCAGAATCTTGCGAAGAAAATGACTTAAGAGGTATTAAATAGGCTTTCAAAGCTACAAGGCATCGTGAAGACTACCAATAACACTCCATAGGGCAAGGGGTACCCCAAAAATCATTTACGTCCAAAAAAAAATTTGAAATACGCTAGGCTAATGATTATTATGCTCCTATCCACTATGTTCCCGTCCATACCCCATTCCCGAGTACATGACTTAAGATATAGTATGGCACATGACGTATATGATTCTCGACACGCCCAAACTCACATACACAAGAGTATTAACAAGGAGGTATTACCACCATCCCATAACTCAATCATAGCAGATGGTCTTCGAAGTGTCTCAAACACCCTATCACACCTACTCACAAGGTTACTAGTAACACAACTCACCACCTAGTAGTATTACCCCACAAGAAAAGCCCTTTACATCGTCCAATCAATCATCCACGCCTCAACAGTACTGAGACAAAACCATGACAATATGAAAACACAACGGCCAACTAACTAAGTTCGACACCAACTCATGTAGTTACCACAACTTATAAGCAAGTCCCACCACATACAAAAGCGAACGACACTCAACTCATGAGTTCACCCCTACAGCAATCAACGAAAATTAGGTCGCACATCCATAACCCATACCCCAACCCTTACTACAACCTCGCCCAAGCCCTATAGGCATAACTTCTATGTAAAGAGAATTATAAAAATCATCCATACAAGATTCAACTTAAGATTCTAAAGCCATGTAAACATATTAATCATTGTCAGGTAATATCACATCAACACGTATCCACATGCCGAGAAGAATCCTTAGAAATAACACCACTCCGGGTAACTCATTTGGATTTCTTGTTAGAATGAATGTCGGCTAAACACCTTTCTAACTCAAACCCTGAACTAGTTAACCGGACGCCCAAGGGCAAGACACGTCATCCCAAAGATCCAACCTCCATACCTAAGTATCATAAAGCATGCAAACATCAAGTCAATTCATAGATATTTCATGCAATCACACCAATACATAAATGTCACACATCAATGCAAACTCTCACGCAATGGATCAACCATTTTCACGATTTCAAGGTATTCGAACCTAAAGCTCTGATACCAATCTGTAGCACCCTAATTTTCAAACAATAAAAACTCAATTGGATGATAAGATAATAATCCGATTTATAGATCTCCCAAACCAAAAGAGCTTGTAAAACAATTCTTTAACCGTAAAATGAAACCAGATGCCAAATCTTCTTGCAAAAGATGACGATAATATAAGTATTATACTTGCAAATGATTCCCAAAATATACCATCTTGTACCCCAAGGGATGCCCAAAGGTACCTAACAAGAACCTTTTATTAAAACAAAGTTTCAAAAATGTGCCACCTAACAGAGTCCACTCGAGCGGACTCCCCACCGCTCGAGCGGTGAGGTACCTGAGAGCAAACTGTCCAAAATTTTAAAATTTTTTCCAAGTGTTGAAAAGTTACCCATTTTTCTCATCCTTTGAACATAGTTTTAGATAAACAAAAGTGTGATGTAAAACATACATTTAATATTGAAATAACTTCTAACTTTACAAAAATTTGAAAACCAACATTTTAATACATAGAATTTCATACAAAAAAATGAGAAATTAATCCAAATAAGAACCCGATGAACACACGTGTATACAAGTCATGAATCCATGACCTTAAGGCCTTACAAAACGAACTGTTATCAGATCAAATACATCTTCTAATGCATTAAGGATTACAATTACTATAATCAAAATCTCCAAAGACACAACCAAAGGAATACATATAATTTCTTCAAGGGAAACGACCCAACAAGGTCTTAACTTTAGTGCACCTAACTCGGCGACTTGCCTTCCGTAACACTTGAAATTGTTTATACAACATGAGCCGAGACTCGTAGAAAATAGACTAAAGATGAACAAATGCATGACATGCGAGGATAATTATGTGAATGCACAACAAGTTTTTACTCAAAACCAACCTCACCTTTTCTAACCAATTCCCATTCACATAGTCGGGTTTTTCATACACACCAAACCAACTCCACTTACACACACAAAATCATAGTTTCATATTTTATTTTCCGAACGGTTTAACCATCCCAAGGTTACCACAACATCAAGTTCAAATCATTCTAAATTACAACCTTTCCAAGGTTTTTCAATTCTCAAGTTTAATAATCATTTGGTAAAGGTTTTGCAAACCCAATTCATTCTTTGATTTAATTAAGTGCCAAGGTCGGATGACGCCTATAGACCCAGGCGTAGTTATCATAACTGGACCACGCGAGGCCCAACAGATAAATATTCATTCTATAGCCCGACACGGAGAGCACACATTTTTTATTTTCCTCGACAACATCAATGGGTGGGCCGCCCAAAACACGCTTTTACGAGGATTAACCCGAAGGAAGAGCCTGCCTTACATTCCACATGTTTTTGGTCTTTTACTGAAGAGGAACTCATGCCCAAACTTAATTATTCAATCTATTCATATAGTATTTTAATTAAGTCATTCACAATTTAAACCAACGCGAGTCGAACCGTTAACCCGGTTCATCTCGCCACAACCATACATCATTAAGATTTCAATTCTCAATCATATTAAACATTCTCGTAGTTTAGTTCATTTATTTGAATAACACGGGCCAAAATCCCAAATAGACATCTCATGTGGCTCGTATTCAATAATTTATAGGATTTGCACAAAATTCCCAACCCAACATCCACTATTTTCACACATCTTATAAGTTTATAAAATTTATACACAACTTGGTTGTCATAACCCAAATTTGTCCAAAAACTCAATCAATTTCATTATCCAAGTCTCCAACCCAAAAATCCCCAATTTTTTCATGAATTTAGCCCAAACCAAACCCTAGTTTCTCTTTTTTTAAATAAAATCGTCTACAAGAAGAAGAAGAAGAAGAAGAAGAAGAAGAAGAAAATAGATTCTGCCCAAATCATGTTTAAAGCCCATAAACAACATGCTTAAACATTTATCACTAACCTAGGGTTTCAAAACATACGTTTTCATGGTTTTTACGTAAATACAACAAGGTTTACAACTCATATTAATGAAATATTCAACAATAGTTGTAGATCTTACCTCTTTGATGATCAAACAATGAGAACCAAACCTCTAGCAAGCTCTAACCAAGAAAATCACCAATCGAATGATAGAATGGAAGCTCCCAACACGTACTTCAAACCTCCAATGGGTGTTTAACTCTGAGGGAAACAAGGGAAACCCACAAATTAAGCAAGAGGAGCACAAGAAAGCTCAAAATCTAGTTCTAGGGTTTTTACTTCGAGCTTAGAGAGAGGTGGAGGTGAGAGAAATGAATGGGAGAAGTCTGACTCGCATTTTTTAAATTGCTGCTGTCGACAGTCCGCTGAAGCGGACTCGTGACCGCTCGAGCGGTCACCGCTGAAGGTGAACCCAAGGAAAGAAAATATATATAAGGTTCAAATTTTATGCCAAACACTTCACAACTCATCCAAACAACACATAATAATATTTCTCATGCACTACCAAGCTCATAATTATCTTCAACAACCATTACTATGATCAAATTTTAGTTAATTCTGAAAATAAAAAGGAACCGGGTCCCTACATTTAAACCTTTTTCTTTTTACATAATTTTTTTTATATTTTTAAAAATATTATAACTTTTATTAAATGAAACCATTTTTTATAAAAATTATATTATAAAATATACTCATCAAAATCTATCAAACAAGATCTATATTGAATATACAATTATCTAAAAATAAAATTTAAAAAATTATAGCAACTTTAAGCAAGAGTTTTTACTTTTTGCCTTAATGCCACTTTAAACCTTTGGGTTAAAGTCACTCCATACTTCTCCCAAATGGACTTTTGGCCTTTTGGGCATAAAATAGTTTTAAGCAAAAGGCATGACTTAAAGTTAGGTTGCCAAATGAGGCCATCGTTTGAAGGGTTTGAGGACAGTTCTTTTACAAATTCAAAAATGATATGCAAAAAAAAATCCAAAATTGTAAATAAACAACATAGATATAATTCAATTATGGCCCACAAAACATAAAGTGAAATTTTCAACTTTCAATTCAATTTCTGAATTTTTTTTCTAGGACTAGTTTTTGGATCCCTGCCCTGTTTGGTAATGTTTCTATTTTCTATTTTTGTTTTTAAATTTTTTGTAAACTGTAAGTGAAAATATGTTTAATAATTATTTTTGTTATCTGTGATGTCCTGTCCTACGGGTATGTCGGGACATACATAAATATAAATAAAGGGATATTCTAGCAATTTATTCATATTTACATACTTTAAATATTACATCATAAAGGAGTTTGAACTGATTAAAAGGTACAAAGCGTTTATAGTTTCACCAAGAAATTTTAAAAATTACAATAAGCACGGAGAAACAGAACAACAGAACAAAAAGAGAATATTCAAATCTTCAACAAGCATTGTCGGGGTTCGTTGGCTCCTGCCATTCACCCAGTCCTTCAATTCCGTCTTCTTCTTCGGGAGCGATTTCCTCAAAGAACTCCTCAACCTAACCTGTGGCACGAATATTTCACAACACATAAACACGTTTTAAAGTTAAGGAGACAGACAAATTTGTAACAGGCTAGCAGATAAGTCAATAAACATGCGAGTATGAGATGCCGTGTATGCAATGCAAATGCCTTACCAGACATACACCCAGATTATAATAGGAATTCCACTTTGGGGACTTATTGTCATTGCCTCTCATTGCACCAGGAACTTATTGCCATTGCTGCCTCAGTGACTTATTGTCATTGCCATGATGGGACTTGCTGTTATTGCTGCCTCGGGGACTTATTGTCAATGCCGTTATGGGACGTCTTGTTATTGTCGCCCTGTTATTGCCACCTCAGGGACTTATTGTTAATGCCGTGATGGGATTTGTTGTTATTGCTACCTCAGAGACTTATTGTCAATGCCGTGATGGGCCTTATTGCAGGTTTACCCATATTAAGACCAGGATGCTTGCTTGGTATCAACCTAAAGTCTAAGTTGTCAAAACTAGATGCTAGCGACGAACCCATGGTGCCCAACAATACCCATGATAAACTATTTCAAATACTGGGGACGCACCCAAGGTGTACAAGGGGAATATATCCCAAAATATTTACAAAAATAGTAGCCAGGGACTCCCTAAACTTAGAACCAAGAAGGACAATTCAACATAACCCATCCCAACAACGGTTTACACAGTTGGATTCCAATATGCCAGGATGTAAGTGATTGTTTCTCAAGATACAGTTCAAACTTGATCGCATCAGTTCTAATCATCGTACATTCACTTAAAATTACTAATCAACTAGGACAAATCAATCATCATATAAAACTCGGGTCTCACAGCAAAGGGTACTTAAATTACACTTAGCAACTTTAAGGGTACTTAAAACTCGAGTATTAAATTTAAAAGGACAACTAGATGTTGGGACATCTAGACTTGGAATTAAGTTATTATTTTTAAACACCATTTAGATAAAAATAATTTTTACAACTCTTATATTTAACCCTAAGGCCAAAATCTAAGGCAAATGGGTGAATAAAATATTCTATGCGAAAATGATTCAGCACTTTTCTCAAACTTTTACGGAAAATACGCCTATGTTTGTCTCAGTTTTGGGGTATCAAATCAAGTCCAAGTGAGCCCATTTTTGGTTATGTTCTAGATTAGCATGTCCCCTATAAGTTTCATGTTTAGTGCTAAGGGTAGATATTTGGAACAAGTTAGAGGTTTTGGCCAGTTTATAAAATAGGTTATGCCAGTAGCCAAAACTCAGCAGAGCTGGTTTTGGATAGAGAATTTGAAACGGTTTTGAGGGACCTTCCCAAGGTATCTAGGTATGATTTTTGGACATCAAGTATTTAAATATGTTAGCTACAATGTTCATGTAGATCACTTTTGGAGTAGGTCACTAAAAATAGGGGTTCTTGGCTATACAAACATATATGGCAGAAGTGTTCTTTAAGGGCTTAAACACAACTGAGAGTTTTAAAGGGGTTTTGAACTATCAAAACTCAATATGTTGGGATCCTTTTTGGTGGGTAGTTAGATATACATGCTATCTACAACGTTTATGTTTTGGCCAAATCTCGGATCTCATTGTAAACCAGGGTGTTTAGGTCAGTATTGTTGACTAATCAAAAAATGACACACTTTGGTTGAATTGCAATATCTCGAGTTCTACTTACTCAAATGAGTTGAAACCAACTTTGTATAAAAGATAACAAAAAAAGATAAATTTGGACATAAACAAAATGCTTAGATCAATTTTCTACATTGAGTTATGGAGTTCTAAATTTCAGGGCAGAAACATCAAAGTTCTAAAAAATTAGGTCCCTTTATGTTCAAGTCTCATACTTATAATATGTCAAGATTTTGTCCCATTTCTTTGCATGCTTGTGTTTAGACATGAATATCAAGGTTCTAGATCACTTTTAAGTCATCAAACTCAAAAATAACAACACATAACTACATCTCATATCATTCAAGAACATAACAGCCCCTATTTCTCAACTACAACGCCTTTTTGGTTTGTTTTCGATTCTCAATTTTTAAAGTGTTTAAAGAGATGAGTTGAGAGATACTTTGAGTGATATTAGACATAAGGTTTAGAGGCTTCACTTACTTATTTGGGGGCTCAAAGGATGGTAGGATGGAAGGAGTTAGCTTTAGAAAAACACTCCTCGGTTTCTCCTTCCTTTCTTCCTTCTTTTCCTTTCTTTCTCTCTCAAACTTGTAGAACACCTCAAGAACACTCAAGAATAATGGATTCTGGTTTCTCACCTCACTTGGATGAAAATAATGAAGGGGGAAAGAGGGTCATTGGCTTAGTTTATATAGAAAAAAGTTAGGGAACAAAATCATTTTATTTTTGGTGCTTTTCTTCTCATTTCACATAGTGACTTGACATGGCGCAAGTTTTGAGGTATATACGACAGATTTGGTGGTGGGATTTTGGCTAGGGTCAGTTTGGGGAGACAAAAATCTGTTTCCACATCAATCTAGGGGTTTTACCTTAGTTTGTGTGCCATTTTGTGTAAGAAAATGCTTTAAAAGTTAATTTGATGTATTTTTTTGATGTTGTTTCTTACTGAAACTTATTATTTTAGTATGTTTATGATAAATTTAGTATTCTCATGAATTATCATAGTTTTTATAGCAATTGATTAAATAGATATAGTCTTTTAAGTCAAATTAAGCTAGTTTGACAAA
>JAULJZ010014097.1:0-16218 GCA_032270985.1 Heliamphora pulchella | reverse complement strand
TACCAAAGGAGGATAGCCCGAGCGTTCAACAAAAAGGTCAAGACTCGAGATCTTAGAGAGGGAGATCTGGTTCTTAAGGAAATCAGAGCTCCTATCTTCGACCCAAGGGGCAAGTTCAAGCCAAACTGGTCTGGACCGTTTCTCATTAAAACCATCATGGCCGGTGGTGCAGTCATTATTATGGATCTAGATGGCAATGTATTCTCCACTCCAGTAAACCTTGATCAACTCAAGAAGTACTATCACTGGGGTAAAAATAAAGATAAAAGAAAATCTCGCTGAGTTGAAAATCAAAAAGGCGACTCAGGCAAAAATTAGAGCAGCCCGCAAGGCCGAAAACCTGAAAGGGCGACCTTGGCAAAAGTTAGGGCATTACAAAAGGAGAATGGCAATACCTGAGTGAAAACCAAGCCCGAACTACATTAAGGTCTAATTCCATCTTTTTGGGATACGTAGACAGCTTCTTTAAGAAGTCCGGCCATTTTCTTTGTCTTTAACCATCTTGAATCTGAGCAAGACCAATGCAAATTAATTCTTGAATTTTAATAATAAAGTCATTAAAATTTTGGATAAATTTAAACCATCTTAAACATAAAGTGGGAGTTTTTCCATTATTTTAGACAAGACTACAAAGTTCTTAAATGAAAGAAAGGCCACGTAAGTCCCAAACTCTACAAAATTTAAAAAAAAAAGAAGAAAGGCTATGAAATTTTCAAAAAAAAGCGGAGGGTCTCAAATCCCCCTCCTCTTCGCCACTTGTTTTCCCTCTTCTCTGTCTTTCTTCTCCCTATCTTGTGTCAACCATGTATTGTATTCAACAGAAAGATCGGGGCATTGCAACTCGTGCATCTCCATCAATGAGCGAGATGGCCAAGCATCCCGATACTGTGCTAGAAAAGGAGGTCGCAGTGCAGAAGAAAACAGACGGTCTCGAATGATGGGGAAGATGGTCTGACTTCGACCGAACTGTCGCATAATCCTATGAGGGTAGTAGAAAGTAGTCTGACACAGACCAATCAACAGAACGCCGGCATGATCCATAGTGGTCAGAGTCAAAGTAGGAATTCGCCACCAAGGGCACTGCCAGGTAACGACTGAACTAGTCAAAGAGGAAACATACTGTCGCCAAGATGCCTCAGTGTCACATATCTGATAACGCGGATGGTAAGAGAAAGCAGCGGCATTGTGTCTATCAGTGGGAGGCTTCCGTATAAGGTTCACCTTCTCCATCAGCCAGATCTGTAGCAAGAGTTAGAACAATAAGAGAAAGGCTTTTTCAGCGTAACAGGGAACTTGATACAAAGGAAGATCACCTGGAGAAGTAGAGGACTGCCAGCAAAGGTGGTGGTTTCACCGCGATGAATAGCGTCCAAGCCCAGCAGTGTCTCAGCCAAAACTAGAGGCACGAAGTCTTTCCCCATCCACATTTGGCCAGCAATGTCAACCAGGACACAACTAACCCATCCATCAGAAGGGACAAGGAGATACTGGGCAAGGAGGCAGAAGCAAAGCGCATAACGGCGTCGCAGCTGAAAGTTTAGATCGCTCAGGTCACTAGTAGGATGAAACCTCTCAATAAGCCATGAAATGTCGAGACAGTCACCCGAGATCAGACGTGAAGCCTCCATCTTGGATAGGCCACAAAATCGCATCACCTGCTGCTGGACTGAAAGAAAGAGAGCAGGAACAACGACAGAGTCCCGTGGAGTCAAGTCCAGGATAGCAGCAAGCTCCTCCATAGTGGGGCAGAGTTCTTCAAAACCAAATCAAAAAACATGGGACTGCGGATCCCACAGTTATGCGGCAGCCATCAGTAAAGGTCTGTTAATCTCCACAGCCCTCAGCGAGAAAAGGGCATTCAAGTCAAATGGGGAGAAGTTCAAACGTTCAATATGAGAAAGTGTTTCAATTCATAGAGAAAGAGGAGAAGCCATCTGAGATGGAGAAACAGTAAATGGGGCATCCAGGACTGTATTTATAAGGCTAGGAAGGGCGGAAAATGAGAATTTTGGCAAAAGGCACGATTGATGTGGCGACCGCCATCTAGGAACTGGCGACTGCCAACTCCAAAAAGCACAGTACAGAGACATCATTCCTTTGACCAGGTGACCGCCATGATGAAGAGAGCGACCACCAAGAAAACATTTTAGGAAAGTGGCGAACACGGCAGGTGTGGGGCAGTTTTCAGTTTGTGTGATCTGAATCAGTTGTGACATCTGAACTATGAACCTAAGGCAATTTGGGCAGTAAATATAGGAGAACATATGGTAGACAGATAAGTAGATAATGAAATGGCACGAAGGCCCAAAAATACAGTATAGTATATCAGAATGAAAGCTGGGGCACCCAGGCCTAATAAAAATAGTAAACTGGGGCACACAGGCCCATGAAACAAGTAAGCGTATGTCAAAAATGTCAAACTGGGGCACGTAGGCCCATAAAATGTAAATATAAAAATTGGGAGGGGGAGAACTCTCTCTCAATCATGTCTCGGGCGAACTCGCCAGGAAGGACCAGCCTCCTCCGAACTATCATCCTCGAATAGTATATCGAAGTCGTCGCCATCGTCGCTACTAGAAGAAGAGACACTCAGGACCGACTCCGAGCAGATGAAGTAGTCCCTCTGGAACGAGCCCGAGAGGACGCCCAGGAACCACGGCCTCTAACCGGGGCTGGGGCCGAGGCTGGAGTAGGTGGCGGCATCACACCGGCGGCCGGAGCTGGAGGCTGTCAAAAGAAAAACAAGACTCGGAGCAGAATAAAGACAGGAAAATACAAAAAAATTGAAAAAGAACACACAAGCAACTCACGGCGGCTACTGGTATAAAAGCAACACCGGCTGCCTGCATCGAGGCATCCATCTACCTGACCAGCACCCTCAAACTAGTAATCATCAGCATCGCCCGGTCTAACCAAGCTTGAACGACCTGTGGAAGAAAATAGTTCAGAAAAGACTAAACAGATAAAACAAGTGACTAAGAATAAGGTAGAAAATGAACCTGGCCGATGCCAGCCCTGAACTCCGATTCCAACGGAACAGGAACCAGCAGAGACAAAGGGGAAGCCGTATACCACAGTCTGGACGTCCCATGGCAGCTCTGGCTCCCTCCCACCAGCAGCATCCCTAGCAGCAGCTCCGGCAGCCGCTCCAGCAGCAGCCGCAGCCCCAGCATCAGCAGCAGCTCCAGCATCAACGCCCACAGCCTCTGGTGTCGGTCCTCGTCTCCGACCTCCTAGGACAACCGGGCCGGGTCCTAGTGGCTCCATAGCGGGGGTACCCACAATCTCCAGCAGAAGGTCGACCCGGCCCAGATCCTCGGTCCGGCGCATACAGGCCGGAGGAACCGTGGGATCCAGAAGTCATCCAGGCCGAGCGACTGGCGAACTACTCGCTCTCCCAGGTAGTACTCCCGCCCAAATGGGCCCTCCAGCAGGATATACCTCGCAGCGATGTCGTGGTTGTGCATCAGATTTGCGCCGGCCCGATCCTCTACCCCCTCCAGACATCCCAGTGGACCTACAAAGTATAATACAATGCAAGGAATGGTAAGACATACAGTATGATGAATAACGTGCAGTAAACAGTGCCCAGGGCAGTACAGTACAGTGCAGTGAACGAAATGAAAAATAGTGCAGTGAACGGAATGGAAAACAGTGCAGTGCAGTACAGTGAACAACGCAGTAAGCAGTATAATATAGAAAGCAATATATTGAACATACCTGGTCAGGGGTCAGTCGGTCCAAAGACACCCGGAACCGGTCAAGATCCTTCCCTCCGGCTTTCTTCCCCTTCAACCCAGGGGACCACCGGGCTGCACGGGGAATAACCAAAGGGTCTGCCGCAGAGTTCGTCGAGACGTGAAGCCCGAGGAACTCATAGGTCCATAACTGCAAAGAAAAAATATCAGCAAGCAGAAATAACAAATAACATAAATGGATAAAGAATTATAGAAACTAGGTCGTACCTCCCAGACCCTCCAGTATCCCCCAATGCTGAGCTCCTGAGGGAACCGGGTCAAGGTCCGCATAAAGCTGTAGAAAGTGGCCAGAGCAATGCCTCCCCAGTAATATGAAGCAACCCGATCAAGACGAGCTAGGCCGCTCAAGTAATGTAAGTGAACGGTATTCTCCTTGTTCGAAAATAATGAGGTACCGAACATATACATAAGAAAGCCTCGGGCGACCCACTCGTAGTGGCGAGGCTCGGTGCACTGAAAGTGTCGGAAGCGGTCGAAGAACCAGGTATATCTGACTCGATCCCGGTCCATCTGCACGGGGACAACCCCGTGGAAATACAGCAACGCGTCGGCAGACTGCGCGATGGTAGGATCAAATGGGATGGGATCTCCCCCAACTCGGATGCCTGTGATGAGTGCGAAGTCCAGAGGTGTAACGGTGGCCTTAAAGGTGGTGAAATGGAAAGAGTTGGTGGTATCCCACCACCGCTCGGCAAAAGCTGTCAGCCATACCCGGTCGTTGCTCGTCCTACCCAGCAGGGGTATGAAATGAGAAAAACCAGAGGTATCAATGTAAGCCCGGTTGGGAGCAGGAAGGAAATCATACCACTCCAACACCTCCTCGGAGGCAGAACCTCTGAAACCTCAGACATAATGACCTGCCTGTAAAAGAAGACAAATAGAGAACATATAAAGAACAAATCAAGCAAGCAAAGTGCAAGAAATATCTGAAGGCAAACCCTAGGAAACTAGGCACCCCAACCCAAGGTTCGTGTGCAAGTGATAACCCTTCGGTTTCTTTCAAGCCCTAAGGAACTAGGCACCCTAACCCTAGGTTTGTGATTCCTAATGATCCTAAGTTTTGGTGCACCAATCAAATTTCTATCATTCTTCCATATATTTCTTCCCAAATGATATATAAAAAAAACAAAAACAAAAACAAAAACAAAAATCTTCCCAAGAATTTTGGATTTTTTTCTAAGATTTTTTGCAAATTTCTAGGGCATTTTTAAAATTTTTCTTAATTTTCTAAAATTTTCCTCAAATTTCCAATAATTTCCCAAAATTTTTCTCAAATTTTCCAAAATTTTCTAGGATTTTCTAAATATTTCAAAGATTTTTCCCAAAAATTTTTTAAAATTTTCTAGGATTTTCTAAATATTTCTAAAATTTTCTCAAAATTTTTCTAAAATTTTTCCAAAATTTTCTCAAAATTTTCTAGTATTTTCTAAAATATTCCCAAAATTTTTTAAAAAATTTTCTAAATATTTCTAAGATTTTTCCCAAAATATTCTCAAAATTTTCTAGTATTTCCTAAAATATTTCTAAAATTTTTCCAAAATTTTCTCAAAATTTCTTAAAAATTTTCTAGGATTTTCTAAATATTTCTAAAATTTTCTAGTTTTTCCTAAAATATTTCTAAAATTTTCTCAAAATTTTCTAGTATTTTCTAAGATTTTCCCAAAATTTTTTAAAATATTACCAAAATTTTCTAGTATTTTCTAAAATTTTCTCAAATTTTTTTCAAAATTTTTTGGAATTTTCTAAACATTTCTATGACTTTTTCAAAAATATTTTTCAAAATTTTCCACGAATTTCTGCAATTTTTCTCAAAACTTTCAAAATTTTCTAATAATTTTCAAAAACTCTTCAAGTTTTTTAAAATTTACCCCAATTTTCTAAAATTCATTACAAAATTCCCAACAAAAAAAATCAAATCAAATCAAAAATTAAAAATCGAAAATCGAAAATCAAAATAAAGCTTCCCCCCAGATTTGTGTTTTGCTCGAAATAAACAATAGAACTTTTTTTTTGAGATTTTTGCTAAAAATAATTGCCTTTTGTTGTTGTTGGTTGTTTAAAAAATTCTAGTTATCTCTACTGTTTTGATCTCCATTGCATAGGTACCTAAGTTAAACTCAAATTTCGATCATCATTCATCAATCAATATTCACACATCAAAATCATTCAACGCATCAAAAGTATCATCATCAGTCTTCATCATCAAAAAACACATCATATGGGGGATCCTACACATGCGTCTACGTTTGATATTCCATACTCTGGTATTAAAATAAGTAAGGATGGGGTACTTACCGATGGGCGTCGACGAGATATATGATAGTCAGGCTCCCGCAGAAAAACATCGGCAACAACAGCCTCCTCGGGAGGCTCATAGCGTCTCAAGCCATGAGGAACCGCGTGATGGGGTAATGGATCATACGTGTGCGGGTCAAAAGGTGCCAGATGACCGTCTCTAGCATCGGTGGCCAGAAAGTCAGCCATCACGGCCTCTACAGCAGCGTCAGCAGCCGCCTGAGCCTCAGCAGCTGCCCGCGCCTCCTCGGTAACTCGACGGGAGGCAAGCTCCGCCTCGAGCACAAGAGCATCCATCGCAGCAGTGGGCTGCATGGAAGTTCCCCCACTAGCGAAAGGATCCCGCCGTGTCCCCAAGTCGTCATTTCCATGGCCCTGGCCCGCCATGAAGAAGAATGGGATCACCAATAGTAGGGTGAACATCGTGAGAATGCTAAGAAGCAAGAAATAAATCGGGAAAAAAAGGGAGACAGGAGAGAGTTTAAGAGATGGGAGAGGGTTTGAAAGCGCGAGAGAGTTAGAGAGAGAGTGAGAGTGAGAGTGAGCGAATGAGCTACACCTACGTGCCTCAAAGGGTCTTATGCGCGCTTGGAGTTGGCGGTCGCCAACTCCAAAGTGAGCGACCGCCAGGTTGTCAAGGGTCACATCGAGTCAGATTGCCATTATGACGTTTTAGGGTTTTAAGAGGGACTGTTTGGGGCTTTTAATGTATGTTTTTGTTTATCTTATTATTTACATGCATTTCATTTTCTTCATGTATTAATATAGATTATTTTCTCCTTATTTTAGCAAAATTGATCCTTAAATTATTTATTTAGTGTGTGTGTTCTTCTAAAAATGATCTTTAGAGCTTTTCAAAAAATGATTTTATAATCTCGGGTGTTTCTTAAAAATACTTCGAGAAGATTTTGTATGTTTTAAACCTTTATCTCTTCAAGGTGTTTTCTCTCTCTCCGGATAAATTTAATTTTAAACCATAGCTTGGCTGTTAATTATTTTTATCCTGCTTCCAACAAATTTAACTTTAAGCCATTACTCGGCTTTCGTTTATTCCGAATCTTTAGGTCTTAACTCGACCTATTAATTCGTGATATCCTCTTCGATAAATTTCAAAACCATAACTTGGCTTTTATCTCATACCTCGCTCTGACTCGTCGGTCATCCTCATGACCATAAACTAACTCGCCGGTTCTCCTTACGACCTTAAACTGACTCGTCGGTCCTCCTCATGTCCATAAACAGACTCGTCGGTCCTCCTCATGTCCATAAACTGACTCGTCGGTCCTCCTCATCACCTTAAACTGACTCGCCGGTCCTCCTCATAACCATAAGCTGACTCGTTGGTCCTCCTCAAGACCATAAACTGACTCGTCAGTCCTCCTCACGACCTTAAACTGACTCGTTGGTCCTCCTCATGACAATAAACTGACTCGTCGGTCCTCTTCATGACCCTAAACTGACTCGTCGGTCCTCCTCACGACCTTAAATGGACTTATCGGTCCTTTCACGACCTAAAATTGATCGATATCTTTCTTGCATTATACATGTTGTGCATCATATCTCTTATTATTACATCATCCTTGCATTTTACCCCATAAACTACGTTCTTGTCTGATCCCTAGCAAAGAGGGTACGTAGGCAACTCGATAAAAATTCGAGTACGACCAACATCATATGTGTGCTTGTACGGCCCAAGATTGACGGCTTGGTCAAATAGATGTTGTCTCTGGATCTTTGATATAACATGCATTACGCGTTGCTATGTAAGTTATATCAAAGAGGGGCAACTGTAGACACCCCAATTTGACCCCGTCTAATCTTAGGTGAATCCAATGATCAAAACAGTTGGAATAGTGCCCTAGTACGATCCTCAGGAGGTGATCCAAGGTCGGTATTTGAACCCAGTCATCAAAAACCTTCAAAACCAATGAAATTGTACCGAACCATCGATAACTTGTTGCCCAAGTCATTGCCAGAAGTGGTGACCGCCATGTTCATTGTGGCGGCCGTCAATAGAATCTCTTGAAAACCCTAGCCAAAAGTGGCGGCCGCCAACTCCAAGATGGTGACCGCCAACTCACATTGTGGCGGCCGCTACTAGAACCTTGTGGAACCTTTTCCAACATAGAGGCCGCCAACTTGCATTGTGACGGTCGCCAACTCCAAATGGCCTGACATGTCTTAAAACGTGGCAGCATCTCATTAGTTGAAAAAATTTATAAATACCGTAGCCCAGCGTTCGTTTTCAGTACTAATTTTGAGTGAGAGAGACTCTGCCGATATACCGAGCGATTTCGAGCCCCGACGGTGAACCTCTGTCGAGATACTGAGATCCGAGCCTTCCAATGCCTACATTGCAACCCTAGCTTGGATTTTCACCCGAGGATTGGTACGCCGAGGCACATTCCACAACTTGAGGATTTCCCGACAATTTAGGTAATTCGTTTGAATCCCCGGTCTTTCTAACTCTAATTCTTCTTTTTTGGAGTGACCAGGTTAAAATTTCAATTTCAATTCACACATTTCTTTTCATTGTACTTTTGCTTTACTTATCAATTGCCTTATTTATGTTCTAGCATCTCCATTCATTTAGCTTATTTGTTTATCTATTTGCTTATTTGAATTAAGTTTAATTAAATCATTAATTTGTGCTAATATATTTTGACAATTACAACTCAATAATATTGTTAATTGTTGTAGCAATGCACCTACATTTATATGAATGTAGTAATTAATACTACATTTCACATTTAAGTTAAATAGTTATTTTTAATTTCTTTTATTTTTCTACCATTAGTTTGGTTGTCTTTACTAAGCATTCATTTTCATTCTCTTTCCTTGTAATATTAGTGTCATTTTCTTCATTAGCATTAGTTTAATTTTCTAGCATTTTTTTTTCATTTTCTTTTCTTTTTCTTTTATAATAGTATAATCTTCTTTTTCTAACATTTTATTTCCTTTCTCATAATGTAATTTTAGTTTTTTTTCTCTTCTTTTTCTCTTATTGAAGCTTTAATTTTTCTTTTTAATGTTCCACTTTATTTTCTTTTTAGATTAATATCTCTTTTCAAGTTTTCATTTTCTATTTCTTTCAATAATTATGTAATTGTCTTTTAGTGCTTTATTTTTCTTCTCTTTTATTTAGTTTTATTCACCTCGTAATATAGCACTTTAATGTTATTTAACTTTATTATTAGTTTTAATTTTTCTATAAAATTTCGTTCAGCACTTCTTTTTTCCTTGTATTAGTACTAATAAAATTCCATCTTCTTTTTTTTCTTTACTTTCTCTTATCCTTCTTCTTCTCTATTTTTATCGAACTCAAAAATTATAAAAAACCCTTTTAATAATTGAAAATCACTTGTTCTTTCCTTTTATTTTCTCTTACCTTATTTTGTTTAAAAAATGTATAATGTGAATAATTAAGTTTTCTTCTTTTTCAATAGTTTAATAGCATTTTCTACCATTTTCACTTTAGTATGTTTTTCTTTATGAACTTTTTTTTTATTTTTCTTTAAAATTCTCTTTGTTATAAAACTCTCACTTTCTTTAATAAGTTTTCTTTTAGCATAGAATTTTCATGCATCTTTTTGCATTTAGTTTTTGTCTCTAATGTTAATTTAGTGTATTTTTAATTACGCATGTTTTTTGCTATTATCTTTAAATACATATTTAAATTTATTTAGTCTATTTTTGGCAGCAAATCCATGTTTAGGTAGTTTGGTAATTTCTGACATGCTTTTATTATTTTATGCAAATCATGATAGTTAGCTTACTTTTGTAAATATTGCATGTGGGTATGTTTCATGAATCCTTTATATAGAAATTGCATGCTATAGGATTTAGGATTCTTCTTTTGACACTTATTTGTTTTGAAATGTTATGTACATATTTTATGTATTTTTCATATTTGATTTTGGATGTTCTCTCTTTACCTCCATTTTCTTCATTTGCATGCATTTGAGAAATTCTATTAAAGAACCAATGATGATTAGTAAGGCCAACCTTACAGTTGGGCGAACGGGGTGCCTAACACCTTCCCAGATTCGTACCTTAACCCCTGAACCCTTTTTCCCTGGTTTACGTTTTAAACAATCAGTAGTTATTTTGTTTTTCTTAGTTTTTTTCAAAAACTAAGTGGCGGCTCTATTTTTAATAAAAAGAAATTTTTAAAATTTGGCTTTTAAGGTGTTAAAACATTTTTGTAAACATCTTTGAATTTCTCTATTTTTTACCCCTAAATCCCAACGCCACACTTACTACCGAGGGTTTATCTTATTTAAAAGAGTAGTCCAAAAGACTACGATTGCGGCCTCACAAGCCAAGCCTTTTTGTAAACCAATTTTAGATAAGAAAGTCTTTTTAAAAAAGCTTAGGCCGTTCTAAAATATCCTCAAAGCACAAGAGTTTATATGAAACAAAACCATTTAAAAAAAAAATTTGTAAATCGTTGAACCCAACAACGAAAAACGTAGTAAAAAACTACGAAAAACAACAACCAACCCAATGTTCTCTCGAAAGCATTAAAATATGCATACATCCACAATCATTACATATGTTTTACAACATGTTATCTCTAAACATGAAACATATACAGAAATGTATAAACTACCTAACAAAACAAGACAATAGGGTCTTGTTATCAGCCTCCTCCGGGCACCACCAGGTCAACCTACAGGACCACGTTCACCTGAAAAAGATTTTAACATAATCCCACACCGTGAGCCGAAGCCTAATAGGAAATGTCTATAAGGCTATAAAGCAGGTTATGCAATCATAAGCAGACAGGCTCAACCACATGAGCCAAAAAAGTTTTTCCAACCCAAAACCATAAGTTTTCCATTAGACAAACACGAGCCTCAAAACGGTTTTACTCCATAAAATCCCGCATTTTCATAAAACTATGCATATCAATAATGCAGATAACGTTTTCATAGTTAAAGAAAAGCAGTAACCAAAACGTTATTTTTTGCCCGAATCACACACTGAGAAAAGAGAAAAAATATTTTCCACCCGGAACTCACACAGCCGAGGAAAATAAAACAATAAAACAGTATGCTCCACTCAGGCCACACCGCCGAGGAAAAAAGATAAAATGATTCCTATGTATCGACTTTGTCACAAAGGGACAGATGTAGCAACTACAGACTCCTGCCCCTTTACCCAATCCCTACACATCGTAGGATCGGTTAAGTAAATGCAAGATCTATACGAAGCCACCACAACGTAAAAGCTGACTTTACAGACTAAAATCGAGGGACAAAAGCACCCACACACCTTCTTTATGAGAACTATCCCGAAGGACAGAGGTACCTACTCTGCCCACGTTTCTGGACTTTCACCGAGAGCAACTCGTGCCAAATACCCACTATCCCGGTACATCTAGAATCATTTAAAAATCAACCCGTAGCATAACTACAAAAATATTTTCACAATTATACATTGAACATGTATAAAGATCCATCCATCAAGCATAAAGATCAAACAAAAATATATTTTCATCAAAACGTTTAAAAAGTTGAGACTCAACCCCGAGGGTTAGCTCCAAACCTCCAAAACATGTTTTTTTGCAAGAGTTTCACAAACCTCCGTTTTCAAAACCACCTTTTTAAAAATCACGGACAAATATCCATAAGTCATATGATGTAATAAACCAAGAAAAAACGCAAAAACATGCTTTTATCCAAACAAATATGGTTTAAACATGAAAATACAGCATTCTAGTAAACCAATGGCTCTTAGAACTCACCCCAATCTCAAAACTCTCCTTCTCACACAAGGAAGAAAAAGGTTGACACCAACAGAAAATGTGTCCACACAAACAGAAAATGTGTCGACACAAACAGCGAAGGTGTCGACACAAACAGAAAATGTGTCAACACAAACAGAAAATGTGTCAACACAACCAGTAAAAGTGTCGACACAAACAGAAAATGTGTCAACACAACCAGCGAATGTGTCGACACAAACAAAAAATATGTCAATACAAAAAGCAACAGAATGTTCCACTTCAACAGAAGGAAAAAAGGTCGACACCAACAGAAAAAGGTGTCGATACAAACAGAAAAAGGTGTCGACACAAAAGAACAGAGAGTTTCAATGTAAACAGCCACAGCGTGCTCAACACCACAGAGGGAAAAAGGGTCGACACAAATAGAAAATGTGTCGACACAAACAGCAAAGTGTAGACACAAACAAAAAAAGGTGTCGACACAAAAACTAAAATTCTCAAATTTCATAACAGGCTTCAGGCAATGGTGAAAAGCAAACCCAAGCTACGAAAACAGCTTCTCAGCCCCAATTTAAACCAATCAAACACTCCATTTACAACCCACGGGCCTACACAAACCCAAAACAGCAAAGATGCACCGACAGGAAAGCCTCAAACCCCTTTTTCTCCAATCGAAAATCAACCAAAAGCAATTTTGAACAAAAAATCCAACTTTTTGAAACATAAACTAACTTTTCATGCATTTTTGAACGGTAAAAACACATATAATTGTACGTAGCACCATTTAAACACAAGATAGTCTAGGATCCTACCTCGTTTAGTTAAAAATTCGACGGCTCAAACTTCGTGAAAAAAGAACTTCATCGAAACAAAATTTTGTCCGGATGAACGCGTAGCCCTCAATGTCGGTAGTAAGGATCCGCTACTCAATCGCCAAAAATAAAGCCCAAGCCCCAAAAAAATCTAGAGAGAAGGCAAAAATTTTTGTTTGGAAAAAAAAACTTAACCACTAAGCTTTTCAAAAAAAAAATATCTCTACCAAAATATCTAAAGCTAGATATTTATAGGCCATAATTTTTTTTTTTTTACAACCCTGCACCACAACTCCCAACGGTCCCGGTATCGAACCCAACATGCATTTCTAAGCTCGAACATCCTTAAAACGCATATAAACATGCTATTGTAAAAAATAAAAAACAATACGTCGAAACGTTACAAAAATTAAAACGGGTCAGGATCTCACACGAAGGGTCGTTACTTACACACGAACCTAGGATTAGGGTGTCTAGTTTTCTAGGGCTTGATACAACCGAAGGGTCGTCACTTACGCACGAACGTAGGGTTAGGGTGCCTAGTTTTTAGGACTTGATAGAACCAAAGGGTCGTCACTTATGCACGAACCTAGGGCTAGGGTGCTTAGTTTTCTAGGACTTGAAAGAATCGAAGGGTCGTCACTTACACACGAACCTAGAGTTAGGGTGCCTAGTTTTCTAGAACTTGAAAGAATCGAAGGGTCGTCACTTACACACGAACCTAGGGTTAGGGTGCCTAGTTTTCTAGGGCTTGATAAAACCGAATGGTCGTCACGTACACACGAACCTAGGGTTATGGTGCCTAGTTTTTTAGGGCTTGAAAGAACTGAATGGTCGTTACTTACACACGAACCTTAGGTTAGCTTTCAGATAATTTTCTACACTTTGCTTGGTCGATCTGTTCTTTATGTTTTCTCTATTTTTCTTCTTATTTTCAGACTGGTCACTATGTCCGTGGCTTCAGAGGTTTTACCTCTGGAGAGGTGTTCGAGTGGTACGATGTCCTCCCTACTCCCTGCTCCCAGCCGGGCTTATATTGGCGCCTCCGATTTTGCTCGTTACATACCCTTATTAGGTAGGATGAGTAACGACTGGGTATGGTTGACAGCTTTGGCGGAGCGGTGGTGGGATACCACCAACACATTCCATTTCACCACCTTTGAGGCTACCTTGATGCCTCTCGACTTCACTCTCATCACCGGCATCCGGGTTGGAGGAGCCCCCATCCTATTTGATCCATCCATAGCCTAGTCAACCGACGCGCTATTGTACTTCCTTGGGGCCATTCCGGCTTAGATGAATCGCGACAGAGTCTGGTATACTTAGTTCTTCGACCGCTTTTGGCATTTCCAGTGCACCGAGCCCCACCACTACGAATGGGTCGCCCGAGGCTTCTTGATGTATATGTTCAGTATCTCCTTGTTTTCGAACAAGGAGAACACCATTCATTAACATTATCTCGGCAACTTGGCTTGCCTTGATCGAGTCACTTCATATGACTGGGGAGGAGCTACCCTCGCCACCCTCTATAGCTTCATGAGGACTCTTACTCGGTTCCCCCAGGAGCTCAGCATCAGGGGATACTGGAGGGTCTGGGAGGTATGATTTTGTTTCTTCAGTTTTCCATTTATTCCCGTTCTTTTTATTTATTCATTATTTACTTGCTGACATCTTTTCTTTGTAGCTGTGAACCTATGAGTTCTTTGGGCTTCATGTCCCGGTGAACTCGGCTGCAGACCGTCTGGTTATTCCCCGTGCAGCCCGGTGGTCCTGAAGGTGAAGGGGAAGAAGGCCGGGGGAAAGGACATCGACTGCTTTCGAGTGTCTTTAGACTAGCTGACCCCTGACCAGGTATCTTTACTTTCTATTTACTGTGTATTACTGTCTACACTGTACTATTCACTGCATCAGATCATTGCACACTGATTATCATACTGTACTACGTTTACTGTTCACTGTTTATCATATTGTACTATACTTTGAACTGTTACAAGTCCACTGGAACGTCTAGCGAGGGGTAGAGGATCGGGGCGGCGCAAATCTGATGCGCAGCCGAGATCCTGCTTCAAGACGGATCCTGCCGGAGGGTCCATTTGGATGGGAGTATTATGTAGGAGAGCGAGTGGTTCGCCAGTCGCTCGGCATGGATCACTTACGGATACTAGTGGTCCCTCCATCCTACATGCGCCAGATCTATCATTTGGGTCGGGTCGATCTCCTTTTAGAGCTGGTGGGGACTCCTGATGCTGAGCTGCTAGTGGCAGAGGGAGATTACACCACCAGGGCCCGGGCACACCTATTGGGTCCATTAGGACCCGACCCAGCTGGTGGTATGAGGAGGCGGGCATCGGAGGCTATCAATGCTGACGTTGCTGACGCTGTTGATGCTGTTGCGGGAGCTACTACTAGAGCTATAGGTGAGGGCGCCAGAGGGATGAGGGGTCCAGAGATTCCCTAGGAGATTCAGACCGTGGCCTACGGCTTTCCTATCCCTCTACCGGTAATTATTCCACCGGTGTCGGAGTTCAGGGCAGAGATCGGCCAGGTTTGTCTTACACCTTTTCTTCAGTTACATCTTATTTTTACCTGTCCAACATTCTTGAACAGTTCCTTTTTGCTTTTTACAGATTGATCAGGCTTGGTTAGACCACACGATGTTGATGGTTACCGGCCTTAGAGCACTGGCCCGACAGATGGATGCCACTATCCGAGTAGTTAGCATTACTTTCACACCTCTCATATTTTATTTCGGTTTCTCTGCTCTTTCTTTTGTTCTGAGTCTTACTTGTCTTTTGATAGCCCCCAGTACTAGCTACCGGCATAGTACCTCCTGCTCCGTTTCCAGCTCCGGCTCGAGGACGTGGGTTCCGCGCTGCTTCCTCCAGAGCTCGTTCCCGGGATCCATCTCTTCTACTAGGAGCCGATCCAGGGTAATGTCCTCCTCCTCCGGTAGTGATGATGGCGATAACTTTGACCGGCTCTTTGAGGACGACAGTTCAAAGGAGGCCGGTCCGTCTTCTCGTCTGATCTGCCCGAGGCACCACTGAGAGGGAGAGCTTCCCCCCCTTTTTATTTTCTGATACATTTTACTTTGATGGGCCTGGGTGCCCCGGTTACATTTTGATACATTCTGCCACTTTTTTACGCATTTTGGGCCTTCGTGCCACTTATTACTTCACATGTTCATCTTTCTTTTCATTTGCTGTTCAAACAATCTTGGATGCACAAATGTCAAGACCTACATAGAATGCAAAAACCACAAACTGATACATGCTTGCCACTTTTTAATATGACGGTCTCCATAATCAACATGGCGGTTGCCATTTGCCATAAATGCTTACTGGCGGTCGCTAGTTACAACATGGCGGTCGCCTGGTCAAAGAGCTGATGTCACTATACTATTCTTTTTAGAGTTGGCGGTCGCCGCCTCTAAAGTGGCAGCCGCCACCTTGAATGTACCTTTTGTCAAAATTTTGCGCCCTTTCTTGCCTTATAAATACAGCCCTGGAGGCCCCATTTTCTGTTGTTCTAACCCAGATGGCTATTCCCCTTTCTTCATGGATTGAGGCATTCTCTCATGTCGAACGTTTAAACTTCGCCCCTTTCGGTATCAACTCCTTAT
>JAULJZ010014096.1:0-39131 GCA_032270985.1 Heliamphora pulchella | reverse complement strand
TACCGGGTCGGCGTGTCTCTTATTTATGTAACAAGCTAGGCTTGGTAGATATATGTGCTCCAGCTTGAGGGGGGGTGTTAGTAGCTTATTATTATTATATTATTATTATGTTATTATTATCCGGTGTGTGTAGGTGTATGATTATAATAGTGTTCTCTAAATTGATTTTAAATAAGAGCTCGCCTACCCATTAGGGTACGGCTTTCCATTATTCTTAACACTTCACTGCCCCTAGCTACTTGGTCAATGCGAGGAAAACAAATCAAAATATATAACCATAGTGAAGTTGGAGGTAAACTGGGGGGATTACATGTAGAAATTTGTATGTTTCTAGCTAATATAGAAGCATAAATTTGGGCACTCATAAATGACTATAAATAACGTTTTTACATCTGTGGGCTGAGTATTCTCCACTGTGATGCTAAGCTCCACCTTGGTCTTGGGATGACTTGAAAAAGTCCTTTCCCTCGAAATATATGCAGTTCATATCATGACAGGTGCATGTAGAAGTGAGTCTTAATTAAATACACTACAATAGATTCTTGATGTAATAGTTTTACCCATTGATGCACGTGCGATTGGTGGCAAGGCCTAGGGAGCTCACCTGGTTGGTGACAAGGCCTAGGAAGCTCCTCAAGTTTGGAGCACCATACATTCTTGTTCATGGGCTATTTTATGGTTCCATTAATGGGACCTACAGTAATGTGACTCAGTAGCAAAGGCTAGGAGATTATCAAGATGAGCTCAACCCATTCTTTGCCTCAACTTGGTTGAGGGAGAATTGTCTCCCTTGGAGATGCACTTTGACTTTCTGAGCGAAGAGAGAGAAAGCATGTGATATTTTATGAAAGCTAAAACTCTGCCTCCCAGTAGATTTTACTACACGGCTTAGGTTTCCTCTAGCAAATATTAAATCACTGGTGGCAGCATTACAAATTTTGGCTTTCTTGCCCCTATTCTTTCAGTATCCTTAACATTCATCTGTTGGAAGCCTTTTCATGTTAGTTATGTTTATGGAAGAGACTAATCTACTGATTCGTTTGGTTATTTACTCAGGTACATCCTCAATCTTCTAATCCGCTTGTTGTCATAATAAATATATGATAGATCAGCATGGAGTGTGTTGTTGTGGTCTTTAAGGCATGAAAGATATTGATTGAATTTGGACAAAGAGATTTTATGTTTTTAAACAATGGAAATTAGTAAAAGTTTTTGTCTGTTTCATGAATTTCAAAAAATAATAAATTAAGTTATAGCAAATAGTTTAGTCATAAGATTGTAATTAAGATGCATGGTTATCGAACATGCATTGCATATGATGCAAGAATATATAGCTGGAAATTACATAGAAAAAAATATGATGTTGTCAATACTTTAACTATTATATTCATAGGTTAATCACCTATGCCAATAAATTATATATCAAAAACTTTTCATAATGAATCTTAGCTTCTCTCAATATCAAGGTCTCATAGTGGTGTATGCAATGCAAGTCAGGAAATTACTAATTTGCATACTCAACGACAGGGACAATAATTTACCCTTATCCCTTTTCTTTTCTTTTTCCTTTTTTTCTTAAATTGCCATAAAAGGCATGTTTTTATGGGTTACTAGTATGTGTTGCAAAAAGAAAAACAAGCAAGGAGATCTCTATAATACAAATATCAACAAATTTGTACTGCTTTTAAAGAAATATTGCATATTTGTCATTTAATTTTTGTTTATCAAAAGGAGAAAGGAAACAAAAACTTGATAGAAGTAATACATAACGTATTATGTTTGTTGCTGATCAAAAGAAAATATGTGACATGTTATGTAAATGTATTTACTATTCTATAACTTAGTGAGGCTACAAAAACTACAATATGAAATATTGTACACTGCAATGTTTAGTCGCAAAGGACACCGTTGCTTGACTCCTGGTGTTTCTATGATACCCGTCTTTATTACATAGTTCAAATCTTGCTACTACAATCTCACCGTGAAACTTTGGGAGTATTACTAATGGAGATATGAATTCGCTCTAGAATATGCTTGTGAATTGTTTCATGGGCGTTTAATGTGTTTTGGAATTATTTTTTTGGATCTTCTGGCTGGTAATTTGAGGTCCCAGTAATATTGATTAGTATCACTGGTTCTTTTCTTTTCAGTTTCCTGATGTGGCTTATTAATCCTGGTGATTAAACAGGTAAAGTTGTTTTTATCTGGGGATTGCCCTTCAAAAGTTGGTCTGCAAGTTCAAGATTGTCTGCAAGCAAAGATGTGGATGTCATGTTCAAACAATGTGTACTCTGACAACCATCACTCCAGGTTTGATGGCAGATATTCTATGGACGCACCAAAGGAGAAACTCTCACACATAGCTCAGATTAAATGGAAATGTCCTCCTGAAGTAAGTAAACATAAAAAATAATTTCGAAATGCCTGTATTGGAACTAGCAGACATACTGAAAAAAACAGTTCGTGCTCACAAATTGTCTTAAATAGTTTTCTGCTCTCTCAATTTAACAGTTTATTTTGAGTTATAATTGGCATGTGGCTGCTGGTGAGGAAAGCGAAGAGGCACAAACTCAAAGACATCGCGAAATGAGAGTGCTTGAAGCAGTTTATCTTCGACCTTCTGACATTCCTCCCAGGTAAATCTCTTGGCCCAGTATCTCTTTGTTAGGTCCTTTGTCTTTTCTGCTGATCTATCTGTTTTCCCCTCATCTTCCATATAGCCCCTCCCCTCCATTGGATGTGCAAGACGACCATCTTGATGATATTCACGTCCCTCACATTCCCATCACTCCCATTGAAGAAGGGGCAATAGATTTTCCATATGATGTGTCTGCACCACAAAATGCTTCCTTTCACTCGCATTCACTAGTCCTTCCTAAAGGTCTATTATCTGGAAATCCCATTGCACCCCTATGTGATACTCAAGCTTCTATTAATCCATCTGCCAGTGACAAACCTGCACCTGAGGTGGTACCTGGTTTTCAAGCTGATTTAGTTGTTGCTGTTGTTGCTGCAATTACAGCAGTCACGAAGAGCAAAGAACAGGAAAGCTTGATTGACACTAATTTGCTGATAAAATTTCTCAGCGACCCAAAAATGATTGAGAAACTGATTAGTGAGCAAGAAGCTCCTGTCAATACCAAAATTGAACCCATATCTGGATCAAAGCCTTTGACAGTATCAGTGCTCTTGCCCAGCAACAAACCATGTCTGGTTGAGGAAGTGATTAATGAAGATGGGACACCTACAAAGACTGGATGTACCTCCGTTTCTGGATCAAGTCCAGTTATACCCTCGGTTGCCATAGCTGGCCCAAAACCTGATCCAGTGATTAAGAAGTTGATTAATGAACCTGTAGCAGCTACCAACACAGGAGCTGCACCTATTTCTAGGTCAAAACCGGTGATACCCTCAGTGGCATTACCCGGGCCAAGACCCGTTCCAGTGGTTGAAAAATTAATTGAGAAATATAAAGCGCCCACTGATACAAGAGTTGGTCCTATTTCTGGGTCAAACGTGGTGACGCCCTTAGTGGCATTCCCCAGCCCAAGGCCTGACCGAGTGATTGAAAAATTGATTCAGAAGCACAGAAAACCCACTGATACAGGACTCGTCCCTGATTCTGGATCAAAGCCAGTTACATCCCGTATTGCTGTTCCCAGCACAAGATATGTTCCGGTGGTAAATAAATTGATTCATGAAAATGGATTTCCTACCTCTGCAGGAAGGGCCCCCTTTTCTGCAGGGAAGCATGCAACACCATTAGCTTCCTTACCCAGCTCAAAACCAGATGTCGTAAAGATTAAGAGGATGATTAATGAATACGGAACACTTGAATGCACAGGAATTGAACCCACTTCTGGGTCAAAGCCACTGAACCCAAAGCCAGATGCTTTTTTCCTAGCAAGGATGAACTCACATCCATTACCAAAGGCAGCAGAAACTGGATTACAATCAAGGCCAAATGTAAATACGGTACCGAAAGGGATGCAACTGGATTTACAAATGCAGGCAAGGTCACTGGATACAGCAGCAAGGCCGAACTTGCAGCCATTGCCAATTGTGGGTCTGCCCAGTTCACAGGTGAAGGCACGCTCACCAGATGGTGTTTCAGGATCCCCATCCTCAGCAATGAATGCCCCTCCAGTAAAGGGCTTCAGTTACATCAAGAGCCTTATCAGGCAACATGGAGATTTGCAAGAAACTCAGGACTGTAATCTCTCACAATCTGGAAACTTTGATGTCCACTTACAAGACCTGAAACTGGTACCAAATGAATTGACGTCAAAGGTTCAGAAACCTTGCATATTCTTCAAAAGCCCAAAGGGTTGCCGGTATGGTTCTAATTGCACTTATCGACATGACGAAGAGAAACAAGTGCAGCCAAGCTGTGTCACGGAGGCTCCAAGTGCAAAGAGAATGAGATTGGGCGGGGAAATCACTGGAAGGACATAAACAGAGCCTGGTTAAATGGGTTGCCCGTGGGATTATCGGACAGGTAATTCTCACATTTGAAGCCTTTGATGCATCTTTTTCACCTTTGCTCACCGGTTTTTACAGTATTTCCCCACTTTTGCAGAGCATGAGGAATTTTTGACAGATGAACCTTTCATGCTTCTTTTTATCCATCGCTACACAGTTTGGCTTTCTTTTCTCTCTTTGTGCAGAGCAGTTCTTCGAGACTTGAATTTGGCCCTTGAATTTAGTGACTTTTGAAGACATCTGAACAATTCGCTCTGGGACTTCTAGAACTTCTTAAGGTAAATTGAAACTAGCAAACAAAAAAAGATGACTTTACTAGGCTACGTAACAACAATGATAATGATAATTAAAATGGCCATAATAATGATAATTACAAGAAAAGGAAGCACAATATTGACCTAATAATCTACGTTGAAGGTTCATCATGGTATCTTTCCTTTCTATATGAAATCAGGCTATGATCCACCACCAAAGAAGTTGAGAGAGGGAGAGAGAGAAAACAAAAAGGATTCCAAAATTCACCCTGAAGATGAAATGTGTTAATTCACATTGAAGATGAAATGTGTTTCACAAGAATGTGATAGCCCTTCGATGAAAAGGAGTAGTAAATGTCAAATGGTCTTTAGGTCCATTGTGCCAAAGAATGCCTAGATATTCCCAATTGATGATGACAAAGAAGTCGGCTGCGCATTGATGATGCATCTTTATTGCATATACTGCATGCATGGATAGTTACTAGTTGGATTAGTTGAGTTAACACGTTCAAACAAGAAAAAATTTAGGTACACTTTATATTATGTTCCATGTTTTATTTTATAGAGACAAATTTGGTGGGTTATACTTCAAGTGTTGGTATGAAGCACATCTAAAATGTGTTTATGAAATAAAACATAAAATATAATATAAGGTGTCCGTAGCATTGCTCCTTCAACAAATATTGATGTAAATGTATATTTTTTAAATCAGACTATTAATAATTTGGCTGTAATTGTTAGTCTCCACTGAGATAGACACTATTTATAGGAGCACGTGCAATTTGTTTCAATGGAAGAAAAAACAAAATTATCAATTTAGTGCAAATTATCATCTCTCATTTTATTTGGCAGGAATACCGATATCATTAGGATACCAGGAGTAAAGCTCCCTCGAGATTAACGCACTGTTTGGAATAGGTTTTTTTTTATATATATAATTTTTTTTATTCTTTTGTGATTTTTTAGCTGAAGTATTTTCAAGACCTCTCAGCACATTTTGTTGGAATAGGTGGGCCCACATACCCTAAACTGTTCATTACGTAAGGTAAATATATAGAAAAAATCTTTTCTATTTTATAAAATGTACAATATATAACTTATTTTTGTAGAAGAAAATTAAATTTTTTATGTACTTACTAAATTAATTTTTTGCATAAATATTTATTTTTGCTGGACATACAGAATCATTAAATTTCACAATTTTTAGTATATTTCAATTGATTGAGATAAATGTTTAATTGATTTAGACTTACAAAATAAACAATTCACACTATCATACAAAATGAGCAATTTTAACCATCATTAATGGACTTATCTGATATTCGTAATTTTGTGTCATTAGTTTACTCTGGGTATGTTTATTGAAGCCCGACCTGCCGCCCAATAGCCTAGCCCTAAAGGCTTGCCCAATAGCTTGGCCCGAAAGGCCCACCTAACTCCAAAAAAATTAATAATAAAGAATTAAATTTCTTCATGAATTAAACAATTAACAAGATTATGTTAATTATGAGATTTTGACTAAATTTTTTATTTCTAATTAAATATGAAATGATATGAAATGTTGTTTCTAATTCAATTTTATTTTTCTTTTTTTGGTTTTTCAACAATTAGTCAAGTTTGGTTTATTAGTTTTTTTTTCAATTTAAATGAATTATTTGTATATATGTTTTGATCGGATTCATTCATTATGTAGAGCTTAATGAGTTTATTATTTATACAAAAGATAAAGTTGATCCGATATATATAATTATGTAAATGAATTACACATATATATAAATAAATGATAAATATGATTTTTTGTATTAAATAGTTAAACAAATATTTTTCAATCAGTAGCTAAACATATCGTATGAATTTTATTTTTGGCATAAATAACAAATCCAATGAGTTCTACAAAATAAACGAATTTTATCAAAAAATTTATAAAAACCCGTTAATCCGCTCATTAGCCCACCTTGGCTAGATAGGACTAAGACTTACCATTTAAGCTCAAGTTCGGCCCAAATAGCCCGTTGGGCGTAATCTATGGGCCGGCTTGGGCATTAATTGTGCAGACCGAGCTAGCTTGACTTGGCCCGTTAATGATCCTAATTCATAATTATGCAATCAAATAACATTATTTAATTTTTTTATAAATAAATATTATCTGATTACATGGGTAAATATGTAATATTAACTATAATTTTTATATAGATAACCAACTTCTATATAATAAACACATCTAATCATACAAATGTATTTAAAAACAGAACTAATTAGCACGGCACCATGATGTGTGCATTGTGGGTGTTTCAGATTCAGGATGCAAAAGTACAATATAAAAACAAACGCAAAGATCCATTTAAGAAAAGAAAAAGAAGGAAAGCTAAAAAATCTGGCCTTCTATTTTGGTCTGAAAAAGTGGAAGAAATTTGGCATCCATGCATGCATTCTGAAGAGAAAGGCAGAAGGCTCAAATCATGTAGGGATCCTTCCACTATAATTCTTGTATACAACATAATTTATAGGCATATTTCTCTTTGCATGTCAGGGTTCAAGTTGGATAACACACACATAAACCCTGCCCACCCACCCACGCACCCGCCCACCATAATGCTCCTAACTCGAGTAAACTACAGCAGGAGCTATAAATTAGTACATGGATATATACAGTCAGAAATAGGTTCAAGCAAATTTTGTACGGTAAGAGCACCCAAATGTGCCACATGCCGCTTGCTAAGTTACTGGGCTTGGATACAGTAGTCTATTTACCCTGGAAGATCTTACTCAATTAGTTCGATTATCATCAATAAATTTGCCATTGAGATGCATTTAAAGATCTATCGATGGTTTCCCTTCTCCAACTTTCAGTTCATTACCACCTTGAATCTTCATAAAGCATAAGTGACACCTTATTACACTGGTTCTTCATTACTTGTAACAAAAATTTCAATCCGTATTCAACTGTTTTTAGGTCACTTGTACAGTTCTAATCCAAACTGGACGCATACGTAATAAAGAGAAGGACAAGTTCTCAAATACTCCTAATGGCAAGGAAGCAACTGTGGTTTTAACAACAAATTTGTTGTAGTTTGCATATTTTCATGGGTTTATTAGGGATAAATCTCATTTTAAGAAGTTCATTTAAGATAAGTCCCAATCAAAGTTTCATTAACCCAATTAGTCCTTTTTTTGAATTTTTATCTAATTCATACCAATTATACCCTTTATCCCAGCTAGAAACTATTACCGTTTTATTCCCACTTATCCGAAAAAGATATATATGTTATGGATCCGATTTGGTACGCAATATCCTACGATTGCACCCGTTGCCATATTTTTCGAAGCATATCTGGTTTGCAAGATTGAATCTCGACTGAGCAATTACGAGTAGATTGCACTTTGTATTTTGTGAACAAGCGTTGAACAACCATTTCAAAGTAGATTGGCTTCAAGATTCTAAATAGAAAATCACGAAAGGTATGCATAGTATCATATCTCCGAGTTGACTGCATTCATATCTCAGCTGAGCATTTTGCGAGTAGTTTGCATTTTGTGTTTTGTAAACAAGCGTTGAACAACCATTTCCAAGTTGACTGGTTTCAAGTTTCCAAACAAAAAATCACGAAAGGTATGTATAGTAATCGGAAGGTATTTTTTGATGATAATGCGTAAGTAAGAACAGGGTGATGTTTTTCGTTGCAGAAAATGAGAATTTTAATAGGAAGTTGATTTCTTACTTGTTTTTGTATTTCTCTCACTTCAGTTTCCCTTTGTTGATAAAAGATAAAATGGATGCATAGTGTTTGCAGAAAATGAGTATTTTATTAGCAAAAAATGAGTATTTATATTATTAGAATCTGAAAGGAAGCATGCCCATTTAAAAGTTTAACAGCAAAAAATAAGGATGTTGTTTGTAGTAAATGAGGATTTATAGCTATGAAATGCGAATCATTTTAATTCTGTAGTTTAACTAAAATGAAGATATATTTTTACCAAATGAGGATCTTTAGAATACAATATTAGGGGAGCCTTGGCAGCTCAGTGGTTATGTCTTCCCATAAGGCTCCTCATCCATGTGGTCTGCGGTTCGAATCCCTCTCACCCTTCCCCTTCTCCTTCCCCTTCCCTCCCTTCCCCGCTGCCTCTGTACTCCCGATAAAAAAAGAAAAAGAAAAAGAGGACAATATTAGTTTAATATGATTTAATACAACTTGCAGCCTGGACTAATGACCCGTTTAAAATTCGTTTATATTTATTTAGGCCCACATCATGCTTGCATCTGTATTGTTGAAAATGAGGATTTACATTATTATTGTATGACAATGAAATTTCATTTTCGTTGCATGTAATTAAAACATGTGGAGATATTTGTAAGAAAATGTTGTAATTATGTTTTAATATTATTTTCGCGATGAAGTAGTACTCATATGTTTGATGTTGTTGTCACAATTTATTCTTACAAATTTGATATATATCTGGTTTGGGTATGGAAACACCTATCATCAGGATGTGCAAATTCGATAGTGCAAATTCGATAGTGTTATTACTGGTAATTAGATACATTCTAATTGGAACTACAACAAATTGATTCGGTGTCTTTGTAATAAATGGAAGAGTATTGATGGTCGCTCCATATCAATGAAATATTTATTCTCCGAGTACTCGAATTGTTTGTTGGATAATAATGATGACGTAACAACAATGTTTTCAATGCTTGCTTCAAAAGAAATAAAACATGCTGGTGTTGTTGTTACTTACTGTAATAGTGGGGGAGAGGGTCGCGACAATGTGAATGGTAATTGCAGTAGTGGTGATAATTCAATGGGGTTGGATGCTAGTCAAATGGAATGGAGATTAGAATACGATAAAATTAGGGAGATTATGTTTTCTTTTTCTTCGCATACAGAGAAGGTTTTGTTGTCATCACCCTGGGGCACGAGGCATTGTTGTTGTTGGTAACAAGTTTGAAAGAAGCGCTCAACAATTTCGCAGCGTGTTATGTAAGTATGCAATTGAGTGCGCCTTTGAGTTTGTATATGTTAAGAATGATTCGTGTGGCTACTCATTGTTCACACAAAGACAGTGGTTGTGGGTGGCTAGGGCATGCTAGGGTATTGCCATCTAATGGTTACTTTTACATTAGAAATTTGAACCATGTTCACATTTGTGGTTCAGCTTGTGTGAACGTCGAAGAATAGACGTATGACTTTTGATTTGGTTCGTGGTTTGATTATCGATGATGTGCGCTCTAAATCTCTTACGCGTCCAATTGATGTCCTATCGGAGTTTAAATCGAATTATGGATTGAATATCAATTATCATCAAGTTCGAATGGGAGTTGAGAAGGCGAGGGGCAAAATTTTTGAAAATTACTCAATATCTTTTAATCAGCTCTGTTGGTAAGTTAATGCAGGTTGTAGCAGCAATCCTGGTAGTTCTATTATCCTCAAGTGTAATCATTTCACAAATCAGTTCAAGAGGATATTTCTTGCATATAAAGATTGTATTAATGGGTTTAATTATTGTCGACTTTTTCCATTTCTCGACGGCACATTTTTGAAAGGAAAATACAAGAGAATTCTACTGTCTGTAACAGCTAAGGACGAAAATCAAGGTATTTCGTTTATCCATTTTTTTGTAGTAATTTGTTAAAAGTCGTTAGTAATCATTTAAAGGTTTTTGTTTACACTTTGATTGTCTTGATATTGTAGTCAATCAAGATATTAGCTTAATTTGGTTTTTTGTTTACAGGCTTATTCCCACCTTATTTTGCTATTGTTGATGCGGAGAATAAGGAAAATTGGCGTTGACTTTTTTTTTTTGTAATTAAAAGTATTATAAAAAAGAAAAAATTACACGAATACAATGGGCATACTCCAGGCCTTACAAACCATCACCATAAAACAAAGTCAAAAGCAACCAAAAACAGGCTTTAGGCTTAGCCATAACCAAAGAACAACCAAAAGAACCTAACACAAACAAGCAAAAGGGCAAAAGAACGATGTCCCAGCCATAACATGAGTAATGGGCGAGGAATCGGCGCCTTTAAGCCATACAAAATCCATCATAAATTAATCCTGTATATTGACAACCAAAGAAGAGACAACCTGAAATCACTTCTCAGCCGGCCATAAAGAAACCCAACTGAGCACCAAAACCGCCTCATTAGAATGGGAGCCAAACAACCTGCTAGCCAACTAGAGACAGGAACAAACAAAAACCAACCAAACCCCAACAGTAAGGATCCAACCCAAGCCTAACAGAGAGGAACCCGCAGCAAAGCAAACAAGCCGCAGCACCATAGAACCAAATAAACAAACAGCCCCAACAGATCATCCCAAAAAAAAACCAGCCAAAAACCAGATGCTACCACTCAGCGCACGAAGTAGAGGCAAACAGCAGCCCTGTTAACAAACAAGCAACATCAACCCACTCACACACCCATGCACGCACCCATACCCTTACAAAAGCCGCAAGGGGAAGGCTATATACACAAAAATAATAGAAACAAAGGACAACTAGAAAGCAAGGTGGTTCAAAACCAAATAAAGGCACAACTCGACAAACAAAACCGAGAAAAGCCCCAAACCGAGAGGCCAAACTGTCTACAGCTAAAACCAAGAGAGACCAAAGAACAAGCATAAAAAAAACAGAAAAAAACATAAAGGCTATGCACAACCCGCATAGATAAGTTCACCATATTCACATGGAGCCACCAAAGCCTGTGAAGCAGGAGCTAAACCAAAACAGTCCACAATCCATGGCATTCATACCCAAAACCGAAGCCAAAGAGGATGCTGACTACGGGCCCTCAGAATTGAGGCTTTTTCCTTCGAGGATAAGCAGCAAAACGGGACCTGAGAACCAAAGAGATATGAGACAAAATAAGAAATAGACCGCACACACTCCACTCAAGTGTATCACTCGGCTCTCCAAGAAATAGACAAGAAGCAAAGCTCACTAAAGCTATCTGCAGCCACTGCACAGGAAACAAACACAGTTTATAATGTTAATAAACCTCACATCCCTCGCACTAGAAAGTGTATCACTCAACCCTCAAAAAAAAAATTCCCAAGACTCATAGCTCCATTGCACCTTCCATGCTAATCTGCACAGAAAACAGGCAAACTTATATGTAATAAGGATTAGAAACCTCACATACTCTCGCTCAAAAGGTGTATAACTCGACGCTCCAAAAAAATATCCCAAACCTCACATGAAAAGCTGGCCCGTCACTGCACATGGAGAAAACAGTTAGTACCAAAGATATCCGAGTGTACCCCCCAACTCTCTTGAATATCATGGTTGATAGGAGTGTCCGGAACCCGACGTCTAGAGGAAACCCTCCCCCTAATTAACTCACAAATCTCCTTGAGCACCACCTCAGTATCACGATTCCTACTCTGGAATTTGCGTGAATTACGCTCTTTCCAGATACAGTAGACGGTGACAGAAAAGGCTAACTTGCGGACCACAGAACTGAGGGCAGATCCACCACCACTACTTGTAAAGCGATACCACCAGTCCCTTCATGAGGTCTCGGTAGAAACAAGATGACACTTAAAACACTAGCCCACACCTGACGGGCAAAACTACAGTTAAAAAAGAGGTGATCATGAGACTTCTGAAAACCCGTACATAAACTACATCCATAATCACAATCTATACCAAACAGCCTAAGCCCTATCCCCTGTACCGAGACGACCCCTAATAGCAAGCCAAAGGATAAAACTAACTCTAGGGATATGATGCTTAAACCAAACAACATTCCTCCACACAGGGCAAGGCCGGGGGCCACGGGTAGCCTCTCGCAGGCAACCGATAGAAAACTTCCCACCATTGAGAAGCCAGCGGATGTTACTAGGCTTGGAAGAATTAGGCAGGAAACGAACCTCCCTAGCCATCTCAATAAGATCCATGGAGACTGCAGAGGGCCACTTCCAATTACACCCATTTACAATGCTTTGTACTCTTGCCAACCGATCAAGCCCCAAGTCATATATGATGCGAGGGCCCCTATCCTCAATAATAGAACCCCAAGTATGCCAGGGATCCAACCACAAGAAAGTATCCTTACCATCGCCGACCTCGTATTTGACGTAGGGTTTAATCAGAGGGCGAAGCTGAAGGAGCTTGCGCCAACACCATGAAGCCGATTGAGGGATCTTCACCGACCAAAAGGAGTTACCCCTAAGGATATTGAATTTAATCCACATACACCATAAGGAGATGTCCCCTCCAGTAAGAAGGAACCAGATATGCTTGGCCACTGCGGCTTTGTTCCACATAACAAGGGATTTGAGGCCTAACCCTCCCCTTCCTTTCGAGGGACATAGATCTCCTCCCACGAGACCTTAGCCCCAGAGGACTTCAACTCAGGGCCATTCTATAAAAAGGCCCGCAAGAGGCTTTCCACTTCCTTAAAGACATTCTTGGGAAGAATAAACAGGGAAAACCAGTAGACTTGCATAGAGAACAAAATTGATCCAATCAATTGGAGCCTACCCGCATAGGATAAAAACTTGCTCATCTAGACCTGAAGCCTTTTGGCAATCCTATCAATAAGAGGTTTACAATCCTTATACGCCAGCTTCATAGAAATCAAAGGAACCCCCAAATACCTCACAGGCAACAGACCCTCCCGAAAGCCAAGAGTATCAAGAATCTCCTTCCTCACAGGACTCTCCACCCCCCGAAAAATATACATCACTCTAAGGCGGACTAGGAGAGAGACCAGACAGTCTAGTAAAATCATCTAGCACTTTCCTAATGACCGAAACCGACTGAACATCAGCTCTTGAAAAAATCATAAGGTCATCAGCAAAACATAGGTGCACAATCTTGTCCTTGCTACAACGCCAGTGGTAATTAAAAGGCATCTCCGAGATATGCTTATGGAAGAGACCAGACAAAACTTCCATAGCCATAACAAAAAGATACGGAGACAGGGGGTCCCGCTACCTAAGTCCTTTCTTCCCCAGGAAGAAGCCATTGAGCTCCCCATTAATGCTTACCGAGAAGCCGGGGGTCGTCATGCATTCTTTAATCCAACCAACCATCCTATCAGGGAAGTCCATGCATCTAAGAACCACTTCCATGAAATCCCAACTAACATTGTCATAAGCTTTCATAAGATTAACTTTAAGTGCACATTTAGGGTCTTTATTCTGTTTGTGATAGTCTCTTAAACAGTTCCTGAGATAGGAAGTTATTATCCGCAATACGCCTACCCTTGACAAAGGCCGATTGGAAAGGAGAGATTATCTCAGACAGACATACCTTAATACGGTTGGCAAGGATCTTAGAAATACATTTATAAATAGTATTACAGCAAGAAATAGGACGGTATTCCTTGATGGACGAAGGATTGGAAACTTTGGGAATAAGGGCAATAAGGGTAGTGTTAGCTTCCCTCAACATATACCCCGAATCGAAAAAACCCTTAATAGCTTTGATGACGTCTTCACCCACAACCTCCCATACATCCTTAAAGAACCCCGCAGAAAACCCATAAGGACTAGGGGGCCTTATTAGCTTTCAAAGACCACAGTCTGTCTAATCTCCTCAGGAGTAACCGCACCTACCATTGCCGCCGCACTCTGCGGGGACCTGTGCTGGATAAGGTCCCGGACCTCCTCGACAACAATCCCTTGTGAAAAAGTAGCAGAACCCAACAGGTCCTGATAATATCCAACAATATGGTCAGATATGTCCTGACGATCAGTGCAGATCGTGCCATCGTCACGAGTAACCATAGAGATACGCGATCTATTCCGCTGAAAGTTGATGGATTTGAAGCATTTATCATCCATTTTGGATTCCACCAGGGAAATCACATTCTTAAGCGATCGGAACCCTGGACTTTTGGAAGCAGTAAATTTGGTTTTTCCGGCTGCCTACCATGGGTATTGTGTTCAACATTTGAAGCAGAATTTGAGGCATCATCTACGGGAATGTTGGAATGCTTATAGAGAGAAGATGATAAGCTATTTTGATAAGTGTGCATATGCACCTACAATGGAAACTTTTCAACAAAATCTCAACGATTTGATATGCGAAGAAGGCAAAAAGGTGAAAGATTTCATTGACGATTTGCCTTTTGAGCATTGGACCAATGCGTATTTCAAAGGACGTCGTTATGGGAAAACAAGTTCTAATGCGGCTGAGTCATTTAATAACTGGATTCATGAAGAGCAACATTTATCGATCACAAACTTGTTGGACACTAAACGAGTTAGGCTAATGAACCAAATGGCTACAAGGAGTGAAATAGCAAACAAATGGACAATTACTACATGTCATGTGATTGATGAGAAATTGCACACTGCTTTTAATGATTCCAGGTCATGGACTGTTAGTATGTCAGGAGAGAGAGTCTACGAGGTTCATTCGTCCCCGTCTGTGTCTATTGACCTTTGCAGAAACACGTGTTCATGTTACATGTGGCAATTGAATGGGTTTCTATGCGCTCATGTTGTTAGTGTTGTAAAAAAAAGTGGTAATGATCTGAATACATATGTTGATTAGTACTATTACGTGCAGAGTTTTAGGAATAGCTATGCTCATGCTATTTACACAGTTCCTACCATTTGGAAGAAATTTACTAATAGGGAGGTAAAGGTTATTCGTCCGCCATTGTCTAGGAAACAACCTGGTAGGCCAAAAAAGGAGAGAATTCCTTCTATTGGGGAGAAAGTAAGACAGATTAGATGCAGTAGGTGTGGGAAGTTGGATAATCACAATCAAAAGTCATGTAAGGAGGCGTTGCATTATTAGACATGGATTGTTGGGGTATGGTAGTTGTAATTTTTTTTTTTGTAGAAGTTGATTATTGAAATAAGTATCGTTAAGTTTTTGTTTGTTAATACATTATAGTTTTGCATGTGATAAATTGCCTTCCATTTACTTATGCTTCAGCTAATGTTATCCACACCATCACAAATGAGTTTACTGAAAATGAGCATGAAAAAAAAAAGTAACATCAACACTTGTATCAGAAAACTGAGTCTTATGTTTTCAGAAAATGAGCAATAAAAAATTTTACCAACACTATTTTTCCAAAAAATGAGTTGTGTTAGAAGTTGATCATTGGAGTAGGTATCTTTAAGTTTTTGTTCGTTTGTACATAAAAACCAAAAAAAAAATTGCGAAATATGAGTATTTAAGAAAATTGGACATAGCTAATCATATACAAAATGAGTATTTTTCATAACATTCAACAGGAACATCGAGACAGTGGAAGCCTGTTTTGTGGACCTCAACACTATTGCAATCTTCAACATTGTGGTGATTGTTCTAATTAACAAAACGCTTATACAAAATGAGTATTTCCAGCACATCCGAAAGGAGTATTTTCAGAAATGTGAAAGTTAACTTTGCTAATTGTTCCACACAAACAAAATGGGACATATTTCAACAAAAACTCCACAATATTCAAGTTCGGCCTGAATGAGGCATCAATTGTGCAATTTGTTCTACATATACAAAATGGGACTTCTTCAAACAAATATTCCACTGAATGAGTATTCTAAAAAAAAAAAACCATCACACTAGCCAAAGAACTAGTATGGAAAATAATTCTAAACAAAACAACTTGTATCGTCATTAAACAAAATTAAATCTAAGGATCGGCTGTTCAATTCTGTAATTCAATTTAGTTCTTCACAAAATTCATAGTTGTCACAAATCGTCATTTTTGATCTTGAAATAATTCCGGCTGCTTGGAAGCTCAAGATTATCACCATATTGCTCACTTTGGCTTGCTCCATGATCTGATAGGATCATTTAGGAACTCAAGCACAATTGTAGCCTGTAGCATCCGACACTTTTCAACCGGGAAGACACCATCAATATTCTCGCTCATGGCATATTGTTGCATGATATAGCACACAATGATACCACATTCTAACTTGAACAATTACTCATTTGTCAAAAGCATTTCGTGAAATTATCAATATATTGAACAAAAAATATTTTATACTTAAGAGCCTAGCTGTTGTTGTGGGTAGACGTTCACCGGTATGATTTCATGAACAAAGTCCTGTGTAACCAGTTGCAATGTCGATCTGTCTCTAAAGTACTGGTCCACATACGACTTCTAAAATACATTGTGTAAGAAATTAGAAGTATGACTTTAATAACAAATATGGGATTCATATATGTGTTGTTTAAAATTTGCTTTCCTTTACTTACCAAGTGTTCAATAATAAGTAGATGTGCATCATGCGACCTCGGTTTAAAGGGGTTTTAGTGATACCAACCCCCAATATCTGTATCGTAAACCACAATTGTCCAATAATTTGCATGGTTCAAGGGAAAAAGTAGGTACCAAAAAAACATTGATTGCCGCATGGAGGTCTCAAGTTCCCTTGCGCGTTCCTCACTTGTCTTTCCACTCAACAATTGTTGTTCAATACAAACAGATTATTAGATGATTTCATACATAAATGATTGCTGCGTTGAATTACATAGCTTACGTATGTGAAACTTGAGAAGAAGTACGACTTGTCAATCGGGTTAGTAAGGTATTCATTTTCTGGCAAATCAGGTTTTTCCACAACCTGTTTTCTTCCCAGAATCTCAGCAAACCCATCAATCACTTGTTGTTATTTTTCCCCAGTAGTATGGATAATGAGTATGGATAGTGAGTATTCACATTTTTTCATCACGGGTTGGAAAATGAGTATTTCAAATTACCCCACAAGGTTGGGAGCAAATTCCGGGGGTGGCCATCTATTCCCATGTCCTTGGGCTGCAGCTCTATCAACCAAGGCCTGGTAGTGTCGATTATCGTCCATATTAACTAAAGATCTTCCTAGCATCCCCATTTTAGTTCTAAGTCGATACCTTACTACGGCCTTTTTCATAGGTCTGGTGTAAAACGGCGTTTCATTTTCTACTTTAACAATTTCCTAGTAAATGTATCGATCTGCTCCACCTTCTGAAAAATAAGCATATGCGTCAGGATTTAGAGGTTTAGCTCTTAGAGGTTCTCCATTTCGAATGATAAGTGCTAGGACTAATCTGTAACCTCCATACGTATTTTGACTTTCAAAAGGTTCCATTCTATAATACACAAAAGTATTTTATTATTATTAATTGATTCTTACTATAAGCATGTTACTATAATGCATGAAATGTCCTGAAATGATGCAATGCATCCTAAGGTCTGGGGTTTTAAAAAAAAAATTTATACCTCCGCTCTGATACCACTTCTGTCACGACCCATTTCTAGAATGGCATCCATGACAGGTCAGTGAGTCAAAACCCACCCGAGACCTCTTTCTTGTACTTTCTCATTTTAGATTCAAACATAACTTTCATTAATTATAGACAAAAGAGACATTCATTCATTTCTATTAAAAGAAAACATTTTACATTTAACCAGAAACAACTCCCAAAGCTACTACATATGTACACACAGAGTTTGTTTACAAAACTTTTCATAATATATTACATCACATGTACAAAACATGTATTAGCAAAAATATGGTGATGATTCGCAACATCAACCTATCATGCATTACCTGAAATGTTAAGATTCAGCTTACATTAGCAAAACTAGTGTGATATCATAGATATCTGAATTACTAACAGTTTTACTATCTCAGAATGATTTTTGTTTAACGGTTCAACCAACAATTAGTAGAGAGCGACCCTATAAAATATACAATGGACATGATCATTTTGTAGCCATCTGGCCATGGCTCTACTCTTATTACCTCGCCTCGCTAGTATTTTTATCGTCCCCTAACAGTCAGGACACCATTTAAACAATCATTCTCATAATTCTGTCAATCCCATAATCAATTCATCAATTTCAATATTTCATACTGAATATCAATAGGAAACAGAAATTAACTCAGATATCAAATAACTCATCTTAATTGTGCTGGTTATCATATTTCTCGCTTGTGCACAACTTGGTCTATACAAAAGAAAAAAAAACTTTAATTATTATCTTATTAATTTTTCTTTAAGACTTATTTTTATTTTGTTTTTAACTTATGTTTAATAAATAAACTTATAAGAATATACTTTTATTTTCTTAAAATTTCTTTTAAATTCTATAAATAAAAACTATAAACTTTTTATTAATAAATTATAATTACCTTTTATTTTTATATCAAAATCAAATTAAACATTAAGACTATTTTTTCCTTACATGAAAATATTATCTTTTAGTTTATATTAGATTTAACTAAAACATTATTTTCAAAATATAATTTCTTATCTTGTTTTTATTTAAAACCCTTTTCTAAAATATTTAACTTTATAATTTAATGTTTTTAATTTATTTAAGAAAATTCTTTTTATTTTATGTTCTTCATTAATTTAACTTATCAAAATATTATCTTATCTTAAAGATTATAACTATTTGTTTATCTCAACTTATATTTATGAAAATATACAATTTTTTTCATATTAAATTTACATACAAAATTATAGTATCTTATTATGATTATTAAAACTAATTATGAAACTACTATTATTTTTATTATTAACATTATGTTTTACACCAACAGAAAACTACAACCCAGAAAAAATGTTTTCTCTCTTTCTATTCTTTTTTTTATAAAGTTTATAAAATAATAATTCTACGGTTTGAATTTGCCGGAGTAATTTACCGGCGATCGAAGCCGTTCATTAACGGCGTTAGGTCGTCAAAAGGGTAATGAACGCTAGTGATAACATGTACGGTGACAACCGTGTGCATACAGATAATAAGAATAATAATAATAATTAAAGGTGGCGGTTACTGTGTTTATTCGAGTTCAAGTCTATTAGGATAGTTTTTCGACGATCAGAACCGTTCACCAGCGGCATTAAGCCGTCGAAAAGTTAATGAACGTTGGCGATATAGAAGTAATGATGTGCATAGTGGTGGCCGTGTGCGTACAGATCATGAACATAAAAATCCATTAAAGGTGGTGGCGGCTGGAGTTGTTTGCAGCGGTTTAAACGGTTCCAGGGTGGTCAACGGTGGTTCTGGAGGTGGTGGTAGTGGTCTCCAATGGTGGCGGTAGCCTCTAGTGGAGGCTGTGGTGGCACCGTGGTGTGGATAAGAGAGAAGGAGAAAACAGGAGTAAGAGAGAGGTTACAGAGAGAGAGAGCGGGGAGAAACGGCGGTTGATGGCGACGGCTTTGGTGATCGACGTGTCGGCGGCATCGGCGACGACTGACCGGCAATGGCGTGGTGGCTGGCGTCAGCTGGTGGTGGCGAACGGCAGCGCCAGGTGTTGTCACGATTTAGGGGTTTGGGTTGAATGGGTTTTGAGCGTGTATGTAATATGTTTATAATATATAATATGTACATATACATACTTCCCTGAGGCAACCTTTTATATATATATATATACATATACATATACATATATATATATATATATAATGGTCGTGGATGATTCAGCATAAAGAATTGACACGTGTCAAGTTTCGATGGCATTTTGTATCGTTTAAAAATTTTCAATGTAAGATTTTATGTTCAGAAAAAATCGCAAAATTTAATATAAATTTTTAAAGTCAATTCGTCATCAGAATTTTAATAACATGTTCCTAACTATAAGTTTTTAATTTTAACGTTTATCGAATTTTATTATAAGTTCCCGATTAAATTTTTATTTATAAGGTTTTGTTAGGAATTACATTTTAGAAGTATCAACTAATTATTTTTATTTTTCTATCGTAACTTGGATACTGGATTTACATTAAACACAGCCTGTTGATGCTTGTGCGAGGCCATCAACAGACCCCAGATACAGATACTAATGTTAGCTTGGGTCTTTTCCCGATTAAATTCTTCCTCTTCCTGCTCCTTCTCCCTCCCTTTTCCGCTTGCTTGTCTTTTCTCTAGCAGAGCCGGCTTAAAGTGGCATCCACTTCTAATCAAGCGCTCAACACCTTCCTCTAGATCCCATAAACCCGGCATGGTGTTTTCAGTCTGTCTGACCTCGGCGATATACGAGGAACTCTCAACTTCCAACAAGTCATCTAGCTTAGTGCACTCTGGTCTTCCTTTCCTTTCTTTCTCGTCCTCAATTGCCCACGTATTGTCGACGTCGTCTAACCTCCATATGTCTTCTCCTATGTAACCCACTTCTGGCTCGCAGGCAGTCTAAAACTCAATCCATTCGTCTCCGTCTGACTTTAACACCGTTCGGACCAACCAATAGGATTGCATTTCATCGACATAGATTTCCTTCTCAAAAAGCTGAGGAAGAGCAACACCATCTAGAACGTGACCGAATCCGTATGGCCGTACCGGATAATCCAACGGCCAGTCATCGTCCTCATTGCGTTCCTCCAAGTTGTCTGCCTGAACTACTATTCCATATTCATCCCAGGCAGCGTCATTCCATTCTCCATGTCCCACCAAATTCCGGTCATAATCAATGAACAAGAACGGCTGATCCTCAACAGTTAAAACATACGGGCGCGAAAAATATGCCAAACATATATTACAGCTGGGGGTCTTCTGGATACCCCAGATAAATACAGTTCACACCAGCCTGCTTAACATGATTCGGCAATGGATTGGTTGTGACATTCGGCTTCTGAACAGCCGAGGGAGGCAGAATGACCTTGTTGTAACGAGGTCCTGGATTTCATGACGGAGTCTTAGACAGCTATCGGTCAAATACCCGTGGCTCTGGTGGAATGCACAATACTGAGAAAGGTTGTATCTTGGTGGCAAGGTGTTCGGTAACGACATTAGATCAAGAAGTTTTATCAGTCCCTTATCGACAAGTCGATTCAGGGCTGTAGACAGAGGTATATTGAGGGGAGTGAAGACTCTCCTGGACATCTTTTGTTGCGGTGGTTGGTAATTTCTTGGTGGTGTGGAAGATAGAGAGTTTGGCTGTTTGGATTGAGAGTTCAAAAGGTTCACTTCATTTGACCGGGAAACAAGATTTGCAGAGGGTGGGCTGATTCTGATTCGGATTGTTGGTAAGATAAGGTCTTCTCTATTTCTGAGTCGGTTCGACTTTCTCTGTCTCCCGACTGGATTGCATCATCAATTTGAACCCTGGCGTCGAAAAACTGCTCAAAAGTGGAGAGTGGCTGTGTGATCAAATAGTGCTTCAGAGGGGATTGCAAGTTCTTTACCACAATTCTTACCTGCTCCTTTTTCGTCAGTTGACTCGTCATTTTAGCCGCCTTTCCTCTCTATTAGGTTAGGAAATCCACAAACGATTCTCGGCCCTCCTGTCGGGTGGTTTCAAGTTCTCGGATGGTTATGTCCAGCTGGACATTGTAGCTATACTGACTAACAAATACTGTGGCAATATCTTCTCATATTTTGGTCTTGACAACATCAAGAGAGAAGAACCACTTCTAGGCTGCCCCTAAAAGAGATCGGTGGAATAGTTAGGCATTTAACTGATCATCGATCCCCATGGGATAGAGGGTACCGACGTACATTCTCAGATGAATTCGAGGGTCTCCAGTTCCATCGAATTTTTCTATTTCCGGCATCTTGAACTTTTCTAGCAGCTTGGCATCTGGGAATAGGCACAAGCCTCCCACATCCAGCATATACTTCTCTACTCCATTTTCCTTCCTCAACACCTTTTCCATCCTATCAATCTTTTCCGTCAGCACGAATTCCTGGACTGGGCCATATTTTCTTCTTCTACCATGACTTGACGAGGAACTCGAGGTGGTACAGCAACCGGTGGTCCATCTTGACCCTGATTATCACCCCAAAAATCCTCTTCGTTTTCATTCGGATCTTCTTGCTGCTCATTTATACCTGGCAAGCGAGCCTGAATTGTCCGGATTTGTGTTTGACACTGAATCTGGGCTTGGATTTGTTGCTCGACCACTCTCTGTATCTCAGAAATCGCCCTTATCAGGGTTGCCAAGTTCACTTCGTTCTCTGCCATCTCAGATGGTTCCACTGTCTGTCCAGATACCCTATAAAGTCTTCCTGTTACTGATCTGGCCCAAACACGCACTGGATGCGGTTCTTCTGACTCAATGATCTAAAACCGAAACAAAATTCTAAGAACCCAAGAGGAGAAAAGCAAGTATCAAAAACTTCCCGGACGGATCCCCGATAATGGATGGCAGAACAACTGAATGCAAGCAAAATAGAAGAATGCCCTGGTCGGGCCCAGACTGACAAAATCGGAAAGCACAACACCCGAAAACCTCGAAAGAGAAACCCGAAAACCATATTAACACTAAACAAAGGAACACCCGAGATAGGTTTAACCAAAGGTTCTACGGGAGAAACCGAACAACATCCTGAGAGGAAAATAGATCTAAACCAAACGAAACCCAAAGTCAAAACCTGGACAAGAGTTCGAAAAAGGAAGCAAGCTTAAACAAACCCGAAGGTACTAAGCCGACATCCCGGATAAATCCCCCGAGGGAGAGAAAGCTATCCTAGGCTAAAAACGAGGGTCTCAACTAAAACCGGGCAAAGCCCCGAAGAGAAAAACTGACCAAAGTAAATGACCAGAACCTGGGTAAGAACCCGAGAGGAAAACTATTCTAAAACAAACAAAGGCCGGGAGCAAACCCGAGCTAGACCCCGGGAGAAAAACTATCCTGAGCTAAACAAACAAACAAAAGGTTCTAAACAAGCGCAAACAAAACATACAATTAAACAAAAATATTTAATTCTACCGGTTATGTACCTAATGGGAGGTTCTAAGTTACTATATGAAAAAAAGGCCGGTTTAGTCAACACTCTAAGTACCTTCTGAATAGAGTCAGAAATATACCTCCTATGCCTGGTGTGATGCAAGACATGGTCTAACAGTACGCAATAACTCTTTTGCCGCACCTAAAGAAGCGTACGGCCAGAAGGCTTTCCTGCTTTCCCGACATAGCCCTGAAACAGTAAACTGACCGGGGTATCGGGTCAACCAAGCAGAGGGCTGAGAACGACGCAAATGCGTGCAAGAATGCAAATGAGAAAGTGAAATTAAAAATCAATTATGTTTTCAAGTCTAGCACTTTTATTTGTTTTTTAAAGACAGTTCCTAGCGGATTCGCCAGTAAATACTGTGGCGTCAGGAATTTGGGGTTTTATTCAAAAATAGGAAATTCAAGATTTATGCTGAAAACATTTTAACACCTTAAAAACCAAAAGATTTTGAAAATCATTTTTGTTGAAAAAAGTAGTCGCTACTTGGTTTTTGAAAAAAACCAAGAAAAATAAAATGAGCTACTAATCTTTAAAACGTTTAACCAGAGAAAACAAGAGTTCTAGGACTAAGGTACGAATCGAAAAAGATGTTAAGCACCCCGTTCGCCCAACCGTGAGGTTGGCCTCTACCAATCATCATTGGTTCTTTGATTATATTTCTCAAATGCATACAATATAGAAAATTGGGGCACAGAGAACACATGAAATCAAATAAGAAAATAGTATAACATAGGTATAAAGAACACCAAACAAAGCAAAAAAAGAAATCCTAAGTCCGAAGGCATGCAAAGTCTAACTAAAAGACACATGGCGCAAACCACATGCGATACAATGGGATCATTAACACATAACTAACAAATGCTAATCAAACTAAAACATGATACTAACGATGCATAATAAGCAAAACAAGAGTTTAAACAAAAGGGAAATAAACCTTAGGGTTCTCTAAGCCTTAATCATACTGTCAATACATCACAAATTGCATACTGGAAGTTACATATTATCTACAGAATACTAGAACAGTAAAAACAGGCTATTAGAATAGCACAAAGGTTGCAGCCGTAACATTTGGATGTTGCGGTCGCAAGGTGAGATGGAGAAAAGGTTGTGGGCGCGAGGATCAATGTCACAACCGCGAAGATGTGAGAGTTAGAACATTGCGGGCACAAAATTGATTGTTGCAACCGCAAGGAATTTATGCACAGTTTTATTGAATTTTGGTAAACAGTGTGCTAGGAGCAAGCATGTAATATGTGGAGTCAACTATGAAACAGAATCGAAGGAGAAATTAAAACTTGTTCTAATCAACACCACGACTAAGGCATAAAAATTTCGATACAAACCACAATCCTAAAATTAAGCATACTAACAATGTAATTAAAAGCAATAAAACCTAGTTGTTGACTCCACAATCCTAACATTAAAACTTGTTTCTAAATAGGTTAATGGTAACTGTTTCCCAATACGTTTATTTAACACCATCACCCGATTGTATACGTAGTAGCAATACAAAAGTTCAACAAAATCAATCATTAACAATAAGTATAACAGTTTATATACAATCACACTGCTCAATCGTGTATTCCCAATACTATTTCACCAAAATCTGGTATAAAAAATTAGATACGTTGAATGTAGAAAATTTGATAGTAGTAGAACAAGGGAGAAAACTGAAAAGCCATAACAAATAACATGACAACAACGCGGGACGTAAAATACCCGATTCAAAATAGGTATGCACATTGGGGAAAGTTCAACTTGGGTAATTTTTCAATATCATCATCATCATCATCATCATCTCGACTTGAGAAAATTAAAAGTAAGAAAACTTACATTGGCAAGCAGTCGAAAAGACGTGCGCTCATAACATGGTAATGCGAGACAAACAAAGGATTTGCCACAAAATCAACTTGGCTCCTGCTGTCATTTTCTTGTTTAGACATCTTTAGTTTGGATAAATGAATTTCAAGCCCTCCATTTCTCAAGCGGTAAGTATGCACCCAAAGCACGCCTAACTTAAGAGTTTCCCAGTGAGACCAAGAATCCAATTGAAAGAAAGAAATTATAGGTAGGTTGGGATATGCAACAGTTATCCAAACCCTGCACCTTCTGGGGGAGATTTCCAAGTTTAGAAACGTCCAGACCAAACAGGAATTTTGGATGAGCGTAATCCAACCAATACAGAACCCCATCTACAGATGCCGATGCCATTGGATCCACAAAAAAGTCTACAGATGATTCGAAATAAGTTCCCACTGAATCAGATTCAATATCATAAATGTATAGGACGTCATCACCACGCAAATGAAACAGAATTCTCTTGTTGTCCAAAAGCACATGCCCAATTACCAAACCAGGTTTTACCCTTGCGGGCACCAACTCACGCCAACCCTTGTGGTCCTCAAACACTTCAGCCCACGGATGTACATCCAAATCATCAAAGCGTTCAAAATATCTTCCTCCCAAGGCGTATATCTTACCGTCGACGGTGACGGCGCGAGTTTTCAATCTTGGTTCCTTCATGGAAGAGCTTTTCTTCCAGCGGCGTATGGGACTATCAGTCTCTATATAATACACATCGTGATTAGGGTCTGTGTGGAAGTGAGGGGGGTCGTCAATGATAGTTAAACCGCCGAGAACATATATGGTGGAGCCCACAATGCCGCAGTCAGAATAAGACAGCCGTTTTGGCAATCGGGGGAAAGTCAAGAAGAGAAGTTTGTCCTTCGACATCTTCGAGTTGCCCTTGATTACGTACCATTCGTCGCCCAAAAATGTTGAAACACAAAAATATATGGATGGATCTCCGGAGTCTCTCAATAGCTGATGCTTTTCTTCTTCCCTTGAAGAAGAAAAAGAAGAAACGCGTGTTCCCCTGTTCGGTTTGGAGTTCAGCATCTCCAATCCGCTGCGAGAGAGAAAGAAAGAAAGAGCGAGAGATCGCACATCTTTTCTAGGGTTTTTTAGATGGGGATCGGCGAAGCGGAGGCGGAGCTTCCCCTTGATTGTGGATCGGCGGTTTTTTAGATTGCGGATTGGTTTTTTAGATTAGGAATCGGTGGTCCTTTAAACGGGTGCTCCTGCTTAACAAAAATAAAATTTAAAAGGAATAATTAATTATTATTCTGATTTAAAGGATTTGTATAAATATATTGGTCCCATTGTTTTTTTTTTTTGAGCTAAACTCCTATATTTTACATTATATTTTGTTATATGACCAATATACCCCTGTTTTTATTTATACATATGTATATATATTACTTAAAATACGATTTCGTATTTGACGTTTTTGGTAACTCCTTTTACGTATTTGCTGTGGGATAAACGAAAATTTAAAATCATGATAGATTTGTAATTCCAATTTGAACGCGATCTCACAGAATCAACGAGCTGAAAACTCATTAACATACTTCAGTTTTAAAAATAAGACTGAGAGTGTAATTAATATACTGTTTTTCAACGAATACTCCTATTTTCCATTATCTATACATATTTTAGTAAGAATATTTACACTTCATATGAGAATAAAAATATACAAGAACAAATGAAATGAAAAGATAATACAATAAAATAATAAAAAGGGAGGTAAACCTAATCACGACAACTCTCGAGAGAGAAAAAATAAAAATTTTAAGAAATTTTGTGATTCCTACAATTACCTTGAGTGATCAACCATTTCGGATGTTTCCTCGAGTATGATGGACTAGAATCGCCTAGCTATCCATACTTCGGGAACCCTCCAAACACAAGCAATGCCACAAACTCGACTCGGGAATGGTTAATATCGGGGTATGACAGAGTATCGGGTGGGTTGGAATTTTGGCGGAGTATTGGCACTCTCATGATTATCCCCTTTCTTCTAAAAAAAATGGTGCCTATTTATAAGCATTAAGGCAGCACAGAGATCTTTTGAAATGTTGTCACCTATCTAAAAAGGTGCAAAAGACACGACCATGTACTTGAATGTCGTGGCTGTGAACAAAAAGTACGAACCAAAACGGCTGTAAACTTCAAAGGTGGTGGCCTGTTTTTAGAAGTTTAAATGATTGTATGCATGGTAGATAGATAGCATATATTAATAAACATGTTTTCTTTTACACAAATTGTAATATTTAAGGGTTACATGTTTACTCTCACAAGCATTTCAAGAGCTTCTATTGGAAACCTTAACACAAATTCTTGAAGCCATCATTACAAAAGAGCTATAAGCTCAATCGGCTTGCTTAGGTGATGTAGAGATATCGCCATTGGTTTATTCATTTCATGTGCGGCCTTCTGGTAGACGGCTTGTGTGACCCTCCAATATGAGACTTGGTCGATAGAGATCTCCCCTCCGCCAAATGATGAGCTCATATCTAGATTATGATTTTGTCGATATAACATTTTGGGATTATCATGATTATATAATTAATAATGGTTTTTCTTTCACATGATTTCACGTAGTGAGGACTAGATTAGGAACCTTAAGTGTGAACTTAAGAGTCTATGTTGGCTTGGAAGCTCTTTTCGTTAATTTGTTCCTTCTTTGGGACTAATGTATTAATATGAATGCATGTAAAACTCTCTATGTATTTTAGTTAGCATATGGATACTTAGTTTTGTGAGTCAAGTATAGTAGCCTTGATGGTACCTATATATGTATGTTAATACATGGATGTGTAGACAAATCCAATTAATGGTCCAACAAAAAGGTTGGGGAAATTTAGTCAAATTCAACCAATCGATCACCCCGCTAAATTCCTACTGTTTTTCTTTCTTTATTGATGCATTTCTTTCTTTCTATAAAATCTCAAACCCATTTTTGAGACCCATAATATGAATTTATGAAACAATGAAAGATAAAGTTCCCATGTGGGAGAGAGACTTAACGCATAGATGACACACAAGATCTAATCCTTTTTGCAGTTCTTAGAGAAGTTAATTCCAAAATAGCAAAATTAAACAAGCTATCTGTGGGATAGTGGGTGAGAGAGACATGCTGTAGTACCTTTACACTTGCTAGCTTCCGCTATATTTATCATATACATAGTCAGATTTCCACGCACTTTTGGAGGATCATCCTTTGATAGCATGGGCTAACTATTTCTTTAGAGCAAGGCACAAGGATTCGAACATGGTGGGGCTTCTTCTTATCTTCTAGTTCGATCTTTAATTTTTATTTCCTTGTCTCTTTCCCCCTGTTTGGATTGATAGAGATAAAGAAGGTAGCATTAAATACAAGTTTTGTCTTCTCTTGCTTTCCCTTCCCTTCTACCTAGGACCTTCACCTACACCCCCTCCCCATTCTGACTTCCAATTCAAATTGCTTGACAAATGTGATCACAGTGATCGATTGTAGTCCCTCTGTCGTGACTTTCTTGCATAATGCATCAGTGTTATGACCTACCCCAGTCAAACTTCCTTGCCGTTCAGCTCCCCAAGTTCAACCAGCAATACATAACTACAAATAAATTTTCAAGAGTATCAAATAACAACTTAAATGGGAAGCCTTAATTATAGTAAGCCCTGAATAACTTATAAAACATGGATAATTTTTACATACCCAGCAGGTGTAACACCCTAAGTATTACCCTTTTCATTGTTTGTCAACATTTGCACTATTTCTTTGATTTTATAGCTATTTTTACAATTTGGTTTGGCTCCTTGACTTACATTAGATCCATGACTTCTACTAAAGGACAACATGGACCTTAGGGAAGATCCTCAATTCCTCACTCACAATTACCTTAAGGCACCTAATAATGAATAAATTTAGGCTAAGCTTGATCAAGTGTGTATGTTTACATCTATCACTTCCACCTCCGCATGGTGGTTAAATCGTGAATCGAAATCTTAGTTTTGTAAATCGTGAATCAAATCGAGAATTATAAGATTCAACATTAACTATAAATATGATGTTAAATACTTCATATGCATGAAATTAAATAAATAAACCTAACATTGACGCAAATTATGCAATAAGAACATATTTACATAGTCTGAATGGTAAGATATTTAACTCCATCACAAGAAGTTTTGGTTCAAATTCAATCCAATAAAAGAAGCCTAAAAATCATAAATTATCCATATATTAAAAGTCAAAAATCAATATATCACTGAATTGCGAAGTACATAGTAAGAGAGTTAGATATAAAAAATTCATTTGATTTGTTACAAATTATCCATGTATCTACAGAGAAGTGAATCTTTGTAGAGGTCAAGGGGGTTGCCACCCCCTCAATTTTGAAAATTATGCCTACTATATGTTGTTATGCCTTTGAATATTACTCTAATAACCCTCCCCAATTATGCTGAGGCCCCTCCCACCCTCTTAGCCTGGTTCTGCCCCTATCTACATGTCTTTGGTCTAAACAATAGTATTAATATATAAAGTTTTTAATTATTGAATTGAGAAGTTTCAATGATTGTATGTATGGTTGATAAACAAAGCCATCCCACCCTCTTAGGCTAGTTCTTCCACTGACAACCTTAACACAAATTCTTGGAGCCATCACTACGGGAGAACTATAAGCTCAATCGGCTTTCTTAGATGAAATAGAGATATCTCCCTTGGTTTATACAGTTCTGATAGTGAGGACTAAGCTAGGAACTTTGAATGTGAACTTAGAGTCTATCTTCGCTTTTAGGTTCTTTTTGTTACTTTGTACCTTCCTTGGAACTAATGTATTAATTTGAATGCATTCAAAACTCCATATGTATTTTTGTTAGGATATAGAAACTTAGTTACTCAAGTATAGTAGCTTTGATGGAACATATATGTGTATGTTAATACATGAATGTGTAGACCAATCCAATGAATGGTCCAACAAGAAGGTTGAGGAAATTTAGTCAGATTTCAGTGGATCGAGCATCCACTAAATTCCTATCGTCATTCTTGATTGATGTATTTCTATCCTTTTGTAAAATTTTAAACCCATTTATGAAATCCATAATAAGAATTTATGAAAGATTGATAGAAAGATAAAGCTTCCTGCCGGGGGGGGAGGTAGAAGAGACGTGATATGCATAGACAACACACATGATCCAATCTTTTTTGCAGTTCTGAGAGAAGTTAATTCCAAAACACCACAATTAAGCAAGCTATCTGTGGACTGGTGGATGACAAAGACAAGCTTTACTGCCTTTACACGCTTCCGCTATATTAATCATATGCGTACTTAGATTTGCATGCACTTATGAGGGACTAGCCTTTGACAGAATGGGCTACTACTAATCGATACTTGTACACATACACGAGGATGGAGTGATGACAAGAAGAACTGACCATGAGTATTCAGATACCATTTGACAATTCAGGAGGATCTAACCAAATGAACCACAATTGTAAAGTCATATTTGACACCAAGGAAATTGGGTCCTCTCACTTATCTCTTAGGGAAAAGGCCAAAAGGCAACGATGAAAAAAATAGACGTCTCTGATAAAAGTTGTAAGTGTAGTCTAAACACAGAAAACCTAAAATTTGGCGTAAAGAGCCTAAAGGAGGTAACACGTATTAACCATTTTTAAGTCTTACTATTCATAAATTGATAAAAGTTGTCTAATCTTCAAATTTCAAGTCTCAATAGGATCTGTTTCCATAAGGTTTTATTAGTCAATATGTAATTTGCATAAGTGGGAAGACATAATGTGTAGCTTTTTAGTTATGACATTGAGTTGGGTTCAAAAGGTCTGAGGTGCACTAGTGGTAGTTACCGAAATGTGTTCATTTGGGCCATCAACATGCATTTGCTAGCCTCTTACCAATGTTATTTGATATATGCATACAATCATTTAAACTTCTAAAAATAGGCCGCCACCTTTGAAGTTTACAGCCGTTTTGGTTCGTACTTTTTGTTCGCAGCCACGACATTTAAGTACACGGTTGTGTCCTTTGCACCTTTTTAGATAGGTGACAGCATTCCAAAAGATCTCTGTGCTACCCTAATGCTTATAAATAGGCACCATTAATTAGATTTGTATACACATCCATGTATTAACATACATATATAGGTACTATTAAGGCCACTATACTTACTCACAAAACTAAGTATCCATATGCTAACTAAAATACATAGAGTTTTGCATGCATTCATATTAATACATTAGTCCTAAAGAAGGTACAAATTAACGAAAAGAGCTACCAAGCCAACATAGACTCTTGAGTTCACAGTTAAGATTCCTAATCTAGTCCTCACTACGTGAAATCATGTGAAAGAAAAAACCATTATTAATTATATAATCATGATAATCCCAAAATATGTTATATCGACAAAATCATAATCTAGATATGAGCTCATCATTTGGCGGCGGGGAGATCTCTATCAACCAAGTCTCATATTGAAGGGTCACGCAAGTCGTCTACCAGAAGGCCGCACATGAAATGAATAAACCAATGGCGATATCTCTACATCACTTAAACAAGCCGATTGAGCTTATAGCTCTTTTGTAATGATGGCTTCAAGAATGTGTTAAGATTTCCAATAGAAGCTCTTGAAATGCTTGTGAGAGTAGACATGTAACCCTTAAATATTACAATTTGTGTAAAAGAAAACATGTCTATTAATATATACTATCTATCTACCATGCATACAATCATTTAAACTTCTAAAAACAGGCCGCCACCTTTGAAGCTTACAGCAGTTTTGGTTCGTACTTTTTGTTCGCAGCCACGATATTCAAGTACGCGGTCTTTGTGCTGCCCTAATGCTTATAAATAGGCACCACTTTTTTAGAAGAAATGGGACAATCCTGAGAGTGCCAATACTCCGCCGAAATCCCAACCCACCCAATACTCTGTCATACCCCGATACTAACCATTCCCGAGTCGAGTTCGTGGCATTGCTCGTGTTTGGAGGGTTCCCGAAGTACGGACAGCTAGGCAATTCTAGTCCACCATATTCGAGGAAACGTCCGAAATGGTTAATCACTCAAGGTAATTGTAGGAATCACGAAATTTCTTAAAATTTTTATTTTTTCTCTCTCGGGAGTTGTCGTGATTAGGTTTACCTCCCTTTTTATTATTTTATTGTATTATCTTTTCATTTTATTTGTTCTTGTATGTTTTTATTCTCATATGAAGTGTAAATATTCTTACTAAAAGATGCGTGGATAATGAAAAATAGGAGTACTCGTAGTTTTCGTTGAAAAACAGTATATTAATTACACTTCCAACCTTATTTTTAAAACTGAAATATGTCAATGAGTTCTTAGCTCACTGATTCTGTGAGATCACGTTCGAATTGGAATTACAAATCTATTATGATTTTAAATTTTCGTTTATCCCACAGCAAATACGTAAAGGAGTTACCAAAAACGTCAAATACGAAATCGTATTTTAAGTAAGATATAGACATATGTATAAATAAAAACAGGGGTATATTGGTCATGTAACAAAATATAATGTAAAATATAGGAGTTTAGGTCAAAAAAAAAAACAATGGGACCAATATATTTATACAAGTCCTTTAAATCGGAATAATAATTAATTATTCCTTTTAAATTTTATTTTTGTTAAGCGGTTAAATTGGCAAGCTCCATGCGGCATACATACACAATCAAGGGCATGGGAGCACCCATTTAAAGGACCGCCGATCCCCAATCTAAAAAACCGCCAATCCACAATCAAGGGCAAGCTCCGCCTCCGCTTCGCCGATTCTCATCTAAAAAACCCCCTAGAAGAGAGGTGCGATCTCTCGCTCTTTCTTTCTCTCTCGCAGCGGATTGGAGATGCTAAACTCGAAACCGAACAGGGGAACACCCGTTTCTTCTTCTTCTTCTTCAGGGGAAGAAGAAGAAAAGCATCAGCTATTGAGAGACTCAGGAGATCCATCCATATACTTTCGTATTTCAACTTTTTAGGGGGATGAATGGTACGTAATCAAGGGCAACTCGAAGACGTCAACGGACAAACTTCTCTTCCCGATTTTCCCCCGATTGCCAAAACGGCTATCTTATTCTGGCTGCGGCGTCGTGGGCTCCACCATATATGTTCTCGGCGGTTTAACCATCAATGACGACCCCCCTCATTTCCACACAGACCCTAATCACGATGTGTATTATATAGAGACTGACAGTCCCATATGCCGCTGGAAGAAAAGCTCTTCATGAAGGAACCAAGATTGAAAACTCGCGTCGTCACCGTCAACGGTAAGATGTACGCCTTGGGAGGAAGATATTTTGAACGCTTTGATGATTTGGATGTACATCCGTGGGCTGAAGTGTTTGAGGACCACAAGGGTTGGCATGAGTTGCTGCCCGCAAGGGTAAAGCCTGGTTTGGTAATTGGGCATGTGCTTTTGGACAACAAGAGAATTCTGTTCCATTTGCGTGGTGATGACGTCCCATACACTTATGATATTGAATCTGATTCAATGGGAACTTATTTCGAATCATCTGTAGACTTTTTTGTGGATTCGATGGCATCGGCATCTGTAGATGGGGTTCTGTATTGGTTGGATTACGCTCATCCGGAATTCCTGTTTGGTCTGGACGTTTCTAAACCTAAAAATCTCCCCCAGAAGGTGCAGGGTTTAGATAGCTGTTGCATACCCCAACCTACCTATGATTTCTTTCTTTTAACAGGATTCTTGATCTCACTGGGAAACTCTAAGTTAGGCGTGCTTTGGACGCATACTTACCGCTTGAGAAATGAAGGGCTTGAAATTTATTTCTCCAAACTAAAGATGTCTAAACAAGAAAATGCCAGCACAAGCCAAGTTGATTTTGTGGCAGATCCTTTGTCTGTCTCGCATTACCATGTTATGAGCGCACGTCTTTTCGACTGCTTGCCAATGTAAGTTCTCTTTACTTTTAATTTTCTCAAGTCGGGATGATGATGATGATGATGATAATGTTGAAAAATTACCCAAGTTGAACTTTCCCCAATGTGCATACCTGTTTTGAATTGTGTATTTTACGCCCCACATTGTTGTCATGTTATTTATTATAACTTTTCAGTTTTCCCCCTTGTTCTATTGCTATTAAATTCTCTACATTCAACGTAACTAATTTTTTATACCAGATTTTAGAGAAATAGTATTGGGAATACACGATTGAGCAATGTGATTGTATATAAACTGTTATACTTATTGTTAATGATTGATTTTGCTGAACTTTTGTATTGCTACTACCTATACAATCGGGTGATGGTGTTAAATAAACGGATTGGGAAATAGTTACCACTAATTTTCTCAAGTCGGGATGACGATGATGATGATGATAATGTTGAAAAATTACCCAAGTTGAACTTTGCCCAATGTGCATACCTGTTTTGAATTGTGTATTTTACGTCCCACATTGTTGTCATGTTATTTATTATGACTTTTCAGTTTTCCCCCTTGTCCTACTGCTATTAAATTCTCTGCATTCAACGTACCTAATTTTTTATACCAGATTTTGGAGAAATAGTATTGGGAATACACGATTGAGCAATGTGATTGTATATAAACTATAATACTTGATGTTAATGATTGATTTTGCTGAACTTATGTATTGCTACTACGTATACAATCGAGTGATGGTGTTAAATAAACGTATTGGGAAACAGTTACCATTAACCTATTTAGAAACAAGTTTTAATGTTAGGATTGTGGAGTCAACAATTAGGTTTTATTGCTTTTAATTACATTGTTAGGACGATGACTGGCCGTTGGATTATCCGGTACGGCCATACGGATTCGGTCAAGTTCTAGATGGTGTTGCTCGTCCTTAGCTTTTTGAGGAGGAAATCTATGTCGATGAAATGCAATCCTATTGGTTGGTTCGAACGGTGTTAAAGTCAAACAGAGACGAATGAACTGAGTTTTAGGCTGCTCGCGAGCCACAAGTGGGTTACATAAGAGAAGACATCTGGGGGTTAGACGACGTCGACAATACGTGGGCAATTGAGGACGAGAAAGAAAGGAAAGGAAGACCAGAGTGCACCAATCTAGATGACTTGTGGGAATTTGAGAGTTCCCCATACATCGCCGAGGTCAGACAGACTGAAAACACCGTGCCGGGTTTATGGGATCCCGAGGAAGGTGTTGAGCACTTGACCAGGAGTGGACGCCACTTTAAGCCGGCTCAGCTAGAGAAAGGACAAGTAACGGGAAAGGGAGGGAGAATGAGCACGAAGAGGAAGATGATGTGTTGAGGCAGTTAAAAAAGACCCAAGCTAACATCAGTATCGGGGGTCTGTTGATGGCCTCGCACAAGCACCGACATGGCTATGTTTAAGGTGCTAAATAAAGCAAACGTATCGATAGACGCGACCCCGGAACAGCTGATTGGGCTCATTTTGCCAACTGCAGAGCCCGGGGTAATTTCTTTTTCTGATAAGGATTTGCCGCTAGAAAGAAGAAATCACAACAAACTCCTGCATATCACCGTTAAGTGCTTGAAAAAATGGGTCCCGATCATCCTTATTGATAGCGGGCCAACACTGGACATTTGCTCGCTTCGAACAGCAGTTTGTTTGGGAATGAAGCCGAATCACTTCACGCCCAGTAATCAAGGGGTCAGGGCCTATGATAATACGAGACGAGACATACTCGGGTTGGTGTCATTTGCTGTATCGGTTGGGCCGTTGGAGATTTCTGTAGAATTCCATGTCTTGGATTTTCCAACGTCTTTCAATCTACTGCTAGGAAGACGGTGGCTCCATGATCCAAACGTTCAAGCAATACCTTCTACCCTCCACCAGAAATTGAAACAGATTAAAAATGGGGTAGTGCTAACTATTCATAGGGAGGGCAACATCCAACCCCCGAGGGAGGACAACTCCACTCTTATGGAAGTTCAACATGGAGAAGGAGATGTTTTCCTGAGCGGTTTCCAGTTTGATGAGGCTCAAACGGTACAGATGCTCTTGAAAGAAGAAGAAAGCTATATCAACCCCTATACTGTCACGATGATGAGGCGTATGTCTTATTTTTCAGGGATGGGGTTAGGACGCCAGCAGCAGGGAATTCCGGAGCTTATCCAGGTGTTACCAACCTCACAGCACTTTGGCTTGGGGTATAAACCAACAAAAGAGGATTTGGAAGAACCAAGGAAACGACAGAGACAGGAGAAAGGTAAGTATGCAAAAACATTGAACGGTTATTTCATCAGGGAATGAGAGGACTTTCCTTACTGTGGTTTTCCGGAACCATGAATTGATGAGGAGACCAACCAGAGGCTACCAGGGCTAGAGATCTTCTTCAGTCAAACTATCTGATTCTGAGGAAGAGAAAGCTGCCAAAGAGAAAAAGGAAAAGAAGATTCAGGGGAAAAAAGATTGGGCAGACGAGCTGGATGGCATCAGTATGGAAGCTTTGTTCAATAACCAGATGCACATAATTGACCACGAGTGCTTGATGATGGATTATGGTGCACCAGCTGATTATACCGGGCTCATCGTGGATGTGGCGTCAAAAGATGTTAAAAATTGGTCTTTAAAGTGTTTTAATTTGCATGATGCATGTCTTAAGTTTGAGTCTGAGTTATGTGAATCCTTGTTTTGTTCTGACAAGCTAGTTGTCGAGTTTGAGGGTACATTTGTCCATGCATCCTCCTCCCTCTTTGCTTTTGAATTTGTAATTCCGTCTCTTTAACATTAATGAAATGAACGAGATTTTCGGCTACTCTGCTTTGTTTGATTTATTTCATACGCTTTCTGACAATTTTAAATTCGACGGGGATGTCCCCGAAGAAATAAAAACTTTAATAAAAAAAGAAGAAAAAATGCGCGCTCAACCTATAACTGAAGAAACTTTGTCAATTAATCTGGGTAATGAAATTAATCCACAAATTGTCCAAATCGGTTCTTTATTATCTCTAGTTGAACGTGAGCAATTAATAACTTTATTAAAAAAATTCAAAGGCGTCTTTGTATGGTCTTACGAGGATATACCCGGTACTGATCCCGAGATTGTCCAACACCATATCCCTTTTGTACCCTGATGCTAAACAAGTCAAGCAGAAATTGAAGAGAATACGGTCAGAATGGGCACCAAAGATCAAAGAAAAAATTACCAAGCAAATCAACGCCGGTTTCCTCATGGTAACCGAATACCTGACGTGGGTGGCTAACATTGTCCCGATTTTGAAGAAAAGCAGATGCATCCGAGTCTGTGTGGACTTTCGAGATCTCAACAAAGCTAGTCCAAAGGACGACTTCCCATTGCCGCACATTAACGTCTTGGTAGATACAACGGCAAGGCACACTCTCTTATCATTTATGGATGGTTTCTTCGGGTACAATAAGATCTTAATGGGCTCCGATGACAGAGAAAAGACGACATTTACTACACCTTTGAGAACCTACTGTTATCGCGTGATGCCATTCGGTTTGAAAAATACAGGGACAACCTATCAAAGGGCTGGCCACTACTTTGCTGCACGATATGATACATAAGGAAGTTGAGGTGAATGTAGATAATATGATAGTGAAGTCCAAGGATCGGGACGACCTTATTGTAACACTGCTAAAAGTTTTTTGTAATGATCAGAAAGTACAAGATGCGGTTTAGCCTACAGAAGTGCGCCTTCACGGTCAGCAGGCAAAATGCTTGGATTTATGATTACTCAACGGGGCATCAAGGTCAATCCATTAAAAATCAAAGCAATCATAGAAATGCCTCCTCCAAATACCGAGCGAGAAGTAAGGGGCTTTCTGGGCAAGATACAGTTCATTAGCCAGTTCATAGCCAAGTTAACAACCACCTGTGAGCCATTGCTCTGCCTGCTGAAGAAATGGGTCAAGTTCGAATGGGATCAAAAATGCCAAGACGCTTTTGAAACTGTGCGTCAGTACTTGCAAAACCCACCTGTTTTGGCTCCTCCCGAGCCCGATAGGCCACTGATTCTTTACTTGTCAGTGACTGACTCGGCTATAGGATGCATGCTGGCACAAGAAAGTGAAATTTGAATTGAGAAGGCAATATACTACTTGAGCAAGAAGAGGACCAAGTTCGAGATACGATACACGCCGCTAGAGACATTGTTATTACCGAAAGTGACAGTAAAGGGATTGCTACTCTTAAATCATTCCTGGACACTAAGTTTCAGGTGAAAGATCTTGGTGAACTTCAATACTTCTTAGGTATTGAAGTAAACAGAAATACGAAAGGTGGGTTCATCTCTTAGCGAAAGTATGTTCTTGACATTCTGGAGCGAGCAGGATATACGAATGCCAAAGGAGTGGACTCTCCTATGGAGTCTAATATCAAGTTAGAGCCGAAAGAATGAGCGGTTCTCTCAGATCCTGAACAATATCGACATACAGTGGGACAGCTTAACTATCTTACTATCATGACTCGTCCAAATATTGCTTATCCGGTAAGTGTAGTGAGTCAGTTCTTGTCTGATCTCTGTGTTCTCCATTGGCAAGCGGTGTTACGTATTCTTCGGTACCTAGACAAAAATCTAGACAAGGGAATTCAGTTTTCTGATCATGGACATATGAGAATGGAAGGATACTCTGATGCTGATTGGGCTGGATGTACATTTGACAGGCGATCCACATCTGGTTATTCTGTATTTGTTGGTGGGAATTTGGTTTCCTGGAAGAGTAAGAAGCAGACTGTGGTATCCCGATTTAGTGCTGAGGCCGAATATCGTGTTATGGCATTAGCAACTGTTGAGATTATGTGGCTTCAACAGATTTTGACAGTTACACTTTCCCCTGCCAGACTCTGCCAAACTCTGAGTTAATAATACCTCCGCTATCGATATTTTCACAAATCCAGTATTTCATGAGCGAACGAAGCACATTGAGGTTGACTGCCACTTTATCCGTGAGGAATATCAGAAA
>JAULJZ010014085.1:0-16220 GCA_032270985.1 Heliamphora pulchella | reverse complement strand
AAATTTTTTTTCAGGCACCAACAAAATACCGAAAAATAAAAAGATAAAGATTACATTTTATAAAATAATTTTACAAAAAAATAAAAAGATAAAGATTGCTTTTTATAAAATAATTTTACATAGCAAATATTTTTTATTGTAAAATATTTTATATTGAAATGAACGAAATTTTAGTGAAAGAAGTGAGAGCCAAAATAGGTTTGGTTCCTATTCAAATTCTTCTATTAGCTATATAATCCTAGAAATCTAGAATTGAAGGTAGAAATTGTGGAGAATGTTATGGGTGGGTTCCCTAGGGGGGACACTAAAAGCTTAGGTCCAATTCCTCCCATAAAAGAGTCAAGTTTGAGTGTCTCCTCTCCTCTCCTTGCGTATAAATATTAAAATAAATGAAAAAATGTTTGGACAATGTGTAGGTAGTACTATAAACCTACATTCTAGCTCAGTGGTAGGCATAAAAAAATAAAAAATTCAATAATTTTAATTTACCTGTAAAGAGGGATAGTAGCCTATTTTTATTAATAAGGTAGATTTACAAAAAAAAAAAACGAAGAACCCACGATATAGAAAAGAAATAACTCGATGATAACACAATAGATTAAGAAATCTTAATTTTTTAATATATATTATTTTCAGTACTCCCCTTCAATTTAGAACAAATATATTAATTAAACTCAACTTGACAATTGACGACTGGAGCAGAGATGATTCAACTGGCTTAGTAAATATGTTCGCAGTCTAATTAGATGAAAAAGCAAAAAAGGGGGTCAAAGTGTCTCATCGAACATTTTTTCGAATAAAATTAATGTCTACTTCTATATGCTTATTCTATTCACAAAGAACTAAATTTGAAATAAGTATAATGATAGATTTGTTGTCACAAAATAATAGAAATGTTCTTTTTTCCTCATAGCCCAACTTAGTGAGAATATACCGAAGCCAAAGTATTCTACAAGTGCCCTGTGCTATAACTTAATACTCTGCCTCAGCTGAAAATCTTGAAACAATTGTCAATTTTTTACTTTTTCATGATATAAGACGATGACCATAAAAAATACAATAACCAGATGTAGAACGTTGGCTAATTTTAAACCCAATTAATCCGTATCAGCAAAATATGAAAGTCCAGATTGAGTACCAGTAAGAAAAGAATAAACCAAGATCGGGACATAATTAGTACATCAAGGTATGAAAAACTATATCCAGATAATCCTTACGAAGAACATGCATAAATTAACTAACTACACTTGCTACAAAAGTTGGGTCGGGTCTAGTATTCATCAGGTAAATCAATCGGCCAATCAGTACATAAATGGATTAGGAAATAACTCTCTAGACTCAACTGAAAGCTTAATATTCGGATTCATCAAAATAGACGATGGCATACACCCTAACAAGTCGATATCTTGAAGAGAATTAAGAGTATTTTCTCTGTGAAAGAGAGATCTCACGATGAGAACGGGCAACTTTAATACCAAGGAAGTACATGAGGTGGCCCAAGTTCTTAATATCAAAAATTCTTGCCAAAATTCTGTTTTACCTATGTAATACCTGATGTATTATTTCCTGTAAGAATAATATCTTTATTAATGTCGAGTTCAATAACACTGCACTCCCTGCTGTTATTGATGTCGAGTTGAGATTCGTCTTTCTGTTTGTTTCACCATTAAGATAACGGATGGAAAGTGTTGAGCTAAACATAAAAACATATTTTGTGTTCCAAGTTTGCCCATGGTAATGCATATAGACCTTTCTAATCCTATTAGTTTAGGTTAAAATTTAATACATTGTCCTCACAATTCTAAACCTTAGAAGACTAAAATGCCCTCATTCTATTCCCTATGAGCATGAGCACCGTTAGATTTCCATTTCTCTCACAAAGTAGTTTTTCTCCCTTTTTTTGTTTAAAACTCGATTTTTTTCTTCTTTTTTTTTTTTGTAAAATTAACTACTTTTCTTTCCTTTTATTTAAAACCTGATTTTTTTTTTCTTTATCTCCTATTAAAAATATTTTTTTGACATATATGCGTACATATTTTCCAAAAAAAAGCTGTTGGTTTTACACTTTTTTAGTTCATATATATATATATATATATATATTATTACTTTTAGTTTAAAATAAGTGTGAGCTTACTAAAAATATCTAAAATATCTCAATTAATAATTAAAAAGTTTGTTCATTATTTAAAACTAATTTTATAGTTAGATTTAGTTCACGGTGTTTTTAGGAACAGACAATTGCTAGTTACTATACAAGCTACTTTCAGTTTAAATAATTTTTTAACTAAAAACTTAAAAAATTAAAAATATACTTTTTTGAACTAATTACCATGTCCTAAAATCTAAATAAATATAAATCATTTATTTTAAATTGAAAATTAATTTGAATTTGTTTCTAAGTTTGTAAAATTATTGGCCTTCCTTCTCAAAGGCTCAAAACTATCACAGTACTATATAAATCACTACCACCAAATACCAAAATCAAACCAAACCCAAATCCTGATAAAACAATTGGCATCAGATTCTATCAAAATGAAAACTTCGATCAAGTTTCATGAAGACCCAAAACCCCTTTATTGAGTCAAAATCCCTCTCAACATTCTAGGGTTTTCGTTTCACTCCAAAATAGTTGCCGATGAGTTCAAAAATCTGGTTATGAATCTCGCAACTTTCTTCGACTCCAGCCCTTCTCTTAAAATCGCGTACCGTCCTAATGACTCGCTCAACCCCTTCAGCATCGTCTTCAAGATTGGAATTGGCCACTTTGAATTGCTAATTTCAAGTCTGATGAGCGTGAGAGCAGAATTCAATCTAATCAGAGCTCAAATCCCTAGCATGATTATCAAATTCAATCTGAGCAGAACTCAAGCCGTAGTTGGGAAATTTCTATATGGTATGAAATACTATGAAATACTGTGTCAAATGTAGTGCGTTCATTCAATATATGTGCAGTATGCCAATATGTATTCTTTTAATCTAGAATTATATTGGAGTAAGGCGTCTGTCCCAATGGTTAAGAGACCATTTGGTCTGCTTACTAATTCGAGTTTTAATCTCGGCTACCTCATCCCTTAATTAAAAAAAATCTTGAATCATATTAATTTGTAATAATTGATCCCCCTTAATGTAGGGTTTATGTTTTAAAATTATCAATACGCAACATCCATTAATTTATTGGACACATTACATCAGTATGCTTATGTCGTGTATGCCTTACGTCGTGTACGTCAAGTTCCTCCAGTCCTGTGGTTAGAAAAATTGCTTGACCAACGTAAGAGAACCTGAATATTGATTTACTGTGTCCAATAAGCATAACTGGCATATAAGTTTTATATATATATATATATATATATATATATATATACAACTAATTTGCAAAAAAAAGTAAAATAATATATATATATATATATATAATTTCCATTATCCATTTAATTTGTAAAAAAAAATAATAAAAATAATTATATAATATATAACATGCAACAAATATGTTACATTAATAGATATATTTTAATTTAACTTTACATTAATAGAAAAGTGTAGAAAAATTTAGTGCGTGTTCTATCATAAATAAATTTCCTGATAAGAAAGAACGCCAAACACTTTTTTAATAGATGACTGATGGTTATTTTATTAGAAAAATTATCTTTTTATATATACTTTTTGTGTGATATCTTTAAAATAGACTTCTATTTTGTCCAATTAATATTTAAATAGAGTGGAAACTCTTTTTTGATATATTACCTCCATTAATACAATATACATTAGATTTATATGTTAAGAATAAATATAATTATTATAACTAGTCTACTTTTTTTTTTTTTAACACAAGCATTGCCCCCCTCCATATTAAAGCTCCCGGCTCTGCCCCAGATCCGCTATACGTTCTACAGAATCTGTTTTTTAAGAAAACGCTTGTTGCCAAAATGGGTCTTATATTTTTCTAGCAACTAATTCGTAGAAAAATATAATAATTATTTTTTAAAAAAAACATAATGTTTCTTTTTCGTCAAGTGATCGAAGCCTAATGTTTGGGCAACCCGGGACAACTTGCAGATCAAACCAACGCAACTTGGGTGTGGGTTGGATTCTTGAAGTGCCACTGTTTAATTTTGGGACCAAAAAAATTAGGAACTGAGATGACCAACCAAGGTTACCACTAAATTTACATTCTTTTAATTTATCTTCTTTTCTTTTTTATCTCAAAAATTAATGATGATAAACATAACTTAAACTTAGAAGAGCTTTTTTCAGGCGATAATTAATAATGATATTTTAAAATTACAGATGATATTTTGAACACTGTATCAGACAGAGTATCGAGTTTTTTATAGATATAATACGCATCAATATCGATAAAATACCAAATATTCTATATATTTTTATAAAAAAAAATTAACAACAAATAATCTAGTATAACATAAATACTTATCTAATATAATACAAGAATGTTGATCTGTCAAATCTGTGGTTTAATGAGAGAACCGAAAGAGATTGAGAAAGGAATAAAAGAATTCGTTCGGAGGGGGAATCCTTCAAGTCGCATAAATTTCACAGAAACTTCTGGTAAGATTAATGCTAAGTAGGCAGAGAAAATTAGCACCATCACGACTTAACGGTTTTGGTCATGAAAACAGTGCACCGTATGTAGAAGATGGCCGCTACAGAAAACCCACAGAATCCTATGACTGACTGTACCTCAGAATGTCAGACCTGACCAATTATTAAGTGTAATTGCATTTGTTCAAGATAATAGGCAAATTTAAGTTGCAAACCACCTGGGTAGAAGTGGGATTTAAAAGAACTAAATCAAACTAAGGAACAGAGAAGAATGTATCAACTTGATAATATGTGAATTCAAAATGAGTGGCAATAATTATTGAAAGCCTTCAATATGTCTATATAATAAAGTAAATCATAGACTTCATTGTTGCAAACAGAGGATTTAGCTACATCAAACTTAATCCACCTGTGAAAACAGCTTACTTAGCAAAAACATCAAACTTAATCCATCTGTGAAAACAGCTTACTTAGCAAAACTGAACTGACATATCTCTACTACACTTACAGGCCGGAAAGAAACCTTCAGTTACCTTCATATTTCGGATCAGCCATCACGTAATGATATGCAATCACCAATACAAAAATAAAGATGCCAAGAAAATTGGCAAAGAAGCCAAGGTCCTGATCGTCAATCATCTGAAGCAGCCATATAAGTACAGCAAATTATGTTAGAACTATCTTTTAGAGAATAACAACAGGGCCGATTTCTATTGAATAGAAATCATGGAAATAACTTGGAGAGAAAAGAAAAGAAATGGAACTCTCTCCTCACTAATTACTTATTTGGTTACCAAAGAGGGAAGAAATGGAGGGAAAAGATTGGAGAGATTTGGAGAAAAGCTTGGAGAGATTTTGAGAGAAAAGATTCTAGGTAATTAATTACTTTTTATATTACTTAAACTGCCCATCTAAAAATAAAAAAGTAAATTAAAAAAAGTTATTTTCGTAAAATAACTAGTACTGTTTCTTTTCTTTTCTTTTCTTTTATAAAGTATATCCAAACATGATAGGAGTGAAATCATTTCTTTTCTCTTTTATTAATCCAAACAAAAAGGAGAGAAAACATATTCATTTCTTTTCTTTTCTTTCCCTTTATAACTTGAGGAGAGAAAACATAATCTTTTCTTTTATTTTCTCTTACTAACAACCAAATGGATTGTTAGTTAAGCTGACATGATTAAAGATGAGGTTCATGATCTATAAAGTATCCATGCAAGCCAGATTAATGGCAGCCTGGCAGGACTATAGATTCAACATTATGCTCAGGTAGCTCATCATATAAAATGCAAAAACTAGGTTGCAGATAATGCATCAGGATCATAGTATCATTTCAGAAATTGACTACTGCTAGAGGAAATACTGAAATGTAAACATGATACCGGCCCGTGGACAGTGTCTTTTAATAAGTATAATAAATATTTTTTTCTCATATTTAATCAGATCCATACCAAACTATTACAATTTTCACCAAGCAAAGTAAAAAGGATAAGCCCTGTCAGGTACAATTCAGAAAATACTGGCAGAAATATCAATTCACGCGTTCAAGTCTAAACCAGCACAGCATCTAGGAGCAATTTGGTTTTCAGGAGAAAGAATCAAGAAAGACATTAAGTAGAGCCCGATTAGAAAATGGGGTGCAAGTGATATGACATGTGCAAAACTAATGAAATACTGTAAACATGCTAAAAACTGCAATCCTATCTCCAATGTGATATCTAGATGAATATTACATTTCACGAACATAATTGATGGAACAATTATCTCGTGTAGCATATTTAAAGACTAAGCACATGTTTGGGTGGCTTTTTTACAAAAAAAAAAAAAAAAAACAATTCTAAGCTATACCGTTTGGTTTCTCTAAAAAGTCAGTTGATTTTCATTCCTTTTCTAAGAAAAAAACTTACACACATCCCAAACACGCTAATTTTTTCTTTAAGTAAAATGGCTATGATACTCTCAATTAAAAAGTCAACTCTATTCTCACTAATAAAAAAAAGTAGTACCAATATCCCAAACACTACAACTAAGAAGCAAGAAATAATAGCATATTAGACATTTTAACAAACAACAAAAAAGAAAAAGCTAGACTAACAAAATTTTCCCAAGCACCCAAACTCTTTTTCCCTCTTTTTTCTATTAAAAAAAAAAAAACCTAAATCTCTTAGAAGCCAAATTTTTTAAACATCACAAACAGGGGCTAATATTCATTTAATCTAAGGGCTAAAATTATGTTTACGTCTTCCCTTACTTTTGAAAGAATTCAAGAATAGCATGAGAAGGAAACTTGGAAAATCACAGAGAAGAAGTCTATTGATTTCTTCCATTCATACTTGGGTCATTGCACAAGTCTCTATCTATACATACAACTGAAGCTGCCTCACCTATCTAACCAACTCTAACTAACTTAATTGTCCACGTGGCTGAGATGTTAGCTATTCTAACAGATAGTTAGTTACAAAGCTTTGCTTACAAGACTTTTGTACATAATCCATAATACACCCCCTCAAACTAATGGCCAAGAGAAAAAACGGGCTGAAGTTTGCGTTTGCACCTAAACTTGTGAGATTTTGGTCTAGGAAGACCCTTGGTGAGAATGTCTGCAATCTGGTCCTCGCCCGAAATAAATTGGACATTGAGGACCTTGTTATTTTCTCCCAAATAAAATGATAATCAATTTCAATATGCTTGATTCGAGCATGAAAAACAGGATTTGTGACTAACACGAGCACTGGTATTATCACACCAAAGCATAGGAGAGTCAAATAGAAATATATGAAGATCTTTAAGCACCATCCAAACCCAAGAAATTCCTTTGCAGCAATAGCAAGGGCACGATATTCGGCTTCAGTTAAAGATCAAGCAATCACATGTTGCTTTTTAGAGAACCAGGTAATAGGATTAGAAACCAAAAAAATGTAGCACCCAGAGGTTGATCTTATATCTGAAGTATCACCTGCCCAGCCAGCATCACAAAATGCAGAGAGCTTGAGATTGCCTTTCCGAAAGAGAATTCCATGTGTTGTAGAGCCATTTAGATACCGGAGAATTCATTTAACAGCAGAAAAATGGGTGTTAGTTGGGTTGTGCATGAATTGACATACAGTTTTAACCGAAAAAGTTAAATCTGGTCTTGTGAAGGTGAGATATTGAAGAACATCGAATATACTTCGATATGATGAGGCATCCACAAGAGGAGTGCCTTCAGCTTTGGCCAGTTTGACAGAAGAAGAAGAGAAGGGTGTGTTGCAAGGTTTACAAGAGGACATGTTATGCATTGTAACAAGTCAGGACTCAGGAGCTATTTTGAATGATGAACAAATAAACCGTCAAGACGATATTCAATCTGTAAAACAAGGAAGTAATGCAAGGCACCAAGATCTTTTAATTCAAAAACAGAGCTGAGATTGGTAATGATATCATAGATTAAGTGTGAGTCATTGCTTGTCGAGATGGTATCATCCACATATAATAGAAGAACCACCATAGATGAACATTGTTTGAGAACAAATAGAGATGAATCAGCAAGAGAAGCTTGGAAGCCAATCGTAGCTAGATGAGTGGTAAACCTCTCAAACCAAGCTCTGGGAGCTTGCTCGAGTCCATATAATGATTTGTACAATTTACAAGCATAGGATGGACAAGAAGGGTCAGTAAATCCTTAAGGTTGAGTCATGTAGACCTCTTCTTTGAGAAGACCATGAAGGAATGCATTACTAACATCTTATTGTTTTAAGGACTATCAAAAATGTGCGGCAAGAGAGAGAACATCTTACTGTTGTGGGTTTAACAATGGGACTAAAAGGTTCATCATAGTCTAAACCATGTTCTTGATGAAAACCCATGACTACAAGTCTAGCTTTGTATCGTGAAATACTTCCATTTGAGTTTTTTTTAATTCGATCAACCCATTTGCATCCAGCAATATTCTTATTTGAAGGAGGAGGAACTAGAGACCAAGTCCCTTGCTTCATGAGTGCAGAAAATTCCTCAAACATTGCTTGTCTCCATTCAAGTGATTTGGAGGCATTTGATAATCAAGAGGGTTCAGAATCAGGTTAAGGGACATGTAGTAGAGTGAAAACATTGCTTTTTCTTAGAAATGCTCAACTTTGCTCTGGTTTGCATAGGATGAGCATTGATTACAGGAGAAGTAGTGGTTGGTTCCCTAGTAGAGGTTATGGTAATTATAGAGGAGGGAACAACGCCATTAAGCTCAATTGGAGTTGAATTTGCAAGAGGAGAAGTTAAGGAAATAGAAAGAGAAGGGGTAACGTCAGTAGGAGTAGAGTTGGGAGAAAGAGTGAAGCTCGACAGAGAACCAGTTGAAGAATGAGAACCAACAACAGGAGTGAAACAAGAATTAAGAAAAAGAACAGGGGACAACCAAGGATTAAATGGTGGAGAAGTGGTAGAACAAAAAGAAGAATCAGAACGAGAGGCAAAAGGAAAAGAATGTTCATTCAAGACCACATATCTATATGTCATCATTTGTTGGGTAATAAGATCTAAACAAAGATAGACTTGATGATTGGGGGAATAGCCTAAGAAGACACAAGGTTTAGATCAAGCTTGAAGTTTATGAGAATTAAAGGGCCGGATCAAGGGGTAGCAAGCAGATCCAAAGACTTTGAGAAACAAATAATTGGGAGAATGACCAAAAAGGGATTGATAAGGAGAAATATTATGTAATAGGGGAGTGGGAAGCCTGTTAATGAGGTAAACAGCAGTGTTAAAAGCATAATTCCACTATTGCAATGGGATGGAAGCCTGAGACATTAAGGTGGAAGCAGTTTCAACTATATGTCGATGATTCGTTTCGATCACTCCAATTTTTGTGGGGTATGTGAGCAACAAAATTGGTGAAGAATACCATGGTGAGCTCGAAAATCCTTGAATTGGTTATTCAAGAATTCACCTCCACAATCAGTCTGAAGAATTTTGATCTTTGAAGACAGAAAATTTTCAATATAGAATTTGAACTAACAAGAAATATGAAAAGTATCAGATTTTAGTTTCATAGGATAAATCCATGTAAATCTAGTAAAATCATCCACAAAGGCAATGTAATATATGTGACCAATAACAGATTTAGGGGAGCAGGTCCCCAAATATCATAATGAAGAAGCTCAAGAGGAGCATGTGTTTTTATTGTTGCAGAATGAAAAAGTAACTGAGCCATTTTACCTTTGGTACAATGTTCACAAACAGAAAATTAAATGGAAGTGCTGTCAATGTGACTAAAAGGCAACAAATGTGATTTATGTAAAACAGTAGAAAGAGTTTTGGCACTTGGATGGCCTAATCTAGAGTGCCACAAGGAAGATTTAATGTGAGCACCAATAGAAACAAAGCAACAGGGTAAAGTTAAAAGGAGTTGAGCAGGGAATGTTCAAACTTCAAAACATCCTTCATGTTCCATCCATTTCCGTTAATATTATGTAATTCATCTTGTGGGCTTTTAAGCATGTAAATTTTACTAATTGGCCAGGTAAATAAATTAATCAAATGTGACTTTATTATTTGCTGTTGTGCCCAATCCATCAAATCAATAGGTATGGCTACGAAATGAACAGGCAAAATGTCTTCGTAAGTTTTGGAGCAAACGGGAGGAGGATGTCCTCATGAGTTCTAGAACAGAACTGTTCAATGATAGTAAGTGAAAACTTGATAATGGATTGTTCAGGGGAGGGTTTTTGTTGAATATGAGCGAAGAATAAAGCTAATATTTCCAAGTACGAACTTGAGAGCAGCTCTCCACATTGAGTCAAAGATCGAAATGTGGAGAAAACAATACAGTCTCCTATCTGATATGCTGAAACTTAGTAGATTTGGTTGGGATGACACCAACAAAATGATAACAGTTGATAGCGATGACGTGTGGGAAGCATATGTTCGAGTACTAACAATGACCTATGCTTATTTTAGTTATTGTCAATAATGTACCAAAATTTTAAATTATGAATAACGAATTTGCATTATTGTGTAGAGAGTGGCAGATGCAAAAGGAATGAGGAACAAATCATTCCCTTGCTACAATTCATGATTGATATTATTTGAAAAAAATAGAGCTACTGCGAAATATGCTGAAAGCCCAGCAAATGCAGTGACTAATCTTGAGAAGAAAGGAATTGGGGATGAATCCCCACCATTGACATTTAATGTAGTTGACATAGATTTTTCATTTTAAGCTGCTACAACGCATACCCCAACAGCCCATGCTACTTCAACTACTAGTATAAAAAAAAAAAGTCTAAGAGCTAATGAGGGGACAAGCAAGGGACTTTCTGAAATTGCTCTTTATCTTTGATGCTAACAAATATCTTGTTCGGGACAACCTTTTGGCGAAGGTCATCTACAAAGGCCAAAGCTAGTGAAGAAAGAAGAATTACTAATATGAAAAATAGGTAATTGTTAACCATTACCTACAGCAACTCAATCCATACCATGTAACACATCAGCAATAGAGAGATTCGACAGATCAGAGGTCATGTGGTTAATTGCTCCTGTATCAATAAGACACGTGCTACTGTTAGGCTAAATAGAACTAGGGACTGAGACAGCCATGGCAACAAGCTTAGCTGGAGGGTGTCGTGGAAACTTTCAATAAAACGACGTCGTTTCCTTGTCGTCCACCTCCACCTATCTCCCTTTCACGATCATCGATATATATACATACACCATGACTATCTCAGTCTCTAGTTCTGTTCAGTCTAACAACAGCATGTGGCTTACTAATACAAGGGCAACTAGCCACATGAATGTTGATCTGTCAAATCTCTCTATTGTTGATAAGTTTCATGGTATTGATTGCGTTGTTGTAGGTAATGGTCAACAATTACCTATTTCTCGTATTGGTAGTTTCTCTTTGCTCACTAGCTCTGACCTTTGTAAATGACTTTCTCCGAAAGGTTGTCCCGAACAAGAAATGTGTTACCATCAAAGAAAAAGAACAATTTCAGAAAGTCCCTTCCTTGTCCCCTCATCAGCTCTTGACCTTTTTTCGTACAAGTAGTCGAAGTAGCATGGGTTGTTGGGGTATGCGGTACAGTAGCAGAAATTGAAAAATCCATGTCAACTGCATTAAATGTCAATGGTGAGGATTCATCCCCAACATCCCAAATTCCTTCCTCCTCAAGATTGGCCACTTCATTTGCTAGGCTTTCAGCATATTCCGCAGTAGCTCTGTCCTTTCCAAATAATATCAACCACGAATCGTAGTAAGGAAATGATTTGTTCATTCCTTTTGCATCTGCCACTCTCTACACAATAACTCAAATTTGTTATTCATAATTTTAAAATTTTGATATATTGTTGACAATAACTAAAATAAGCATACGTCATTGTTAGTACTCGAACATATGCTTCCGACACGCCATCGCTATCAAACGTTATCATTCTATCGGTGTCATCCCAACCAAATCCACTAAGCTTCGACATATCAGATAGGAGACTATATTGTTTTCTCCACATTTCGATCTTTGACTCAATATGGGTAGTTGCTCTCAAGTCCGTACTTGGAAATACTAGTTTTATCCTCCACTAGTATTCAACAAAAAAACCCTCCCTTAAACTGTCCATTATCAAGTTTTCACTAACTATCATTGAACATTTATGTCCTAGAACTTATGAGGATATCTTCCGCCCGTTTGCTCCAAAACCTACGAAGACGTTTTGCATGTTCATTTCATAGTCATACCTACTGATTGGATGGATTGAGCGCAACAACAAATAATGAAGTCACATTTGATTAATTTATTTGGCTGGTCAATCAGTAAAATTTACATGCTCAAAAACCCACAAGATGAAGATGAATTACATAATATTCGAACAAGATAAATTACATGAAAGTAAGTACAAGAAATATGTGGTTCATAGAACATAACACTATTTCTATAACAACACCAACTATTACATATTGAAAACACTAATTGGTCACACCTCGACTTGCTTGCTACTCGTTAAACATTTGGCTTGCCAAATCATACCTCTATTGACTCCAGTGATCTAATGGCTTAACAACATCAATGAAATCATCCCCATAGCAACAGGAGTTGGTTCATCAGTAGTTGCTTTAGTAGAGTCGAAAATTGACTCTAACAAAACGACTAACATCTCTCGCTTGAATAGGTTGTGATGAAGGCAACATGTTGCAATGGTGCGACCTTGGGTTCTAATTCGGAAGTATGAAGTTGTCCTCAAAATGGCCGACCAAATCTTAAGCAACCCGAACATCTCTCAATAACATTGCGAGCTGATGCGTGTTTCGTGTTGAAAAACTCTTGAGTAGTAAAGGCACCATCATCTCTCCAGCTGGAGAGATGGTAACGCTAACCTCTATAAGGTGATAAGAACCCTTCTCCATTTGTGTATCAAGCATCTACAAAATAGTACTAACCTGTGATTGTATAAAATTTGCAGAAGGTTAGATTGAGGATGAAAACGGTCAATTATGTCTTTTGTTAAGTGTATATGTATTTATATAGCTTACCCGTTGAAATTTTTAAACCATTTTCCCCAGTGATCGCATCTCTGAGAACTCTAGAATCTGATGTAGAACCTTCCCAGCCAGGCAACACGTATATAAATTGCAGGTATTCAAAGCAAACACCCAACACATTTGTTACAATTTCTCCTTTTCTTATTCTACACCTTGGTTTATCTACAGCAGCCACACAAACCCTAACATATGTTCCATCTAACGCTCCAAGGCAATTCTATAATCGACAAACAAATAGCTTAACCCAACATCAATAATGTCATGGATTCAACACTTGCTTTAAATTTGTAGAAATAGCCAAAATTACCTAAAACCACTTCCACCTATCATCACTACAATATGCATTCACCGCATTTAGTGTCTTAAGCAAGACACCTTGTAGGCATAAAAGAGCATTTAGAACATCACTGAAGTACTTACTAACTATTTGACCACTCCGCATGAAGCTAAATTTGATATTACGATTTTTTTGGTCGTGCGCTAGCACCGACAAGAACATTGCTACTTTCTCTTCCAATACAACGTACTTCAAATCAATTAAACTGACAGTTCTAAGGATAGTGCATAGGGCTAAGAATGTATGTCTATTCATACGTAGTTGTTTATGGCAATTGACGTCACAATCTCTAACTAATCTATTTAAATGGTCCATTTGAGTCTGAAAAGGATGTGGTGATCTACGCAACTCTAATCTAGGTACGATTTTTTCCATAGTAGCATGCAAAATCACAATAAACAACACGCATACATAGTTTATGGATTCAACTACTTGCTGCAATGCTATAAATGCTTGCATTTCATCCATATTCTTATTGTCCATACCCCCTATAAGAATGAACAGAATTGTAAATGTCAACAAAGTGGCATGACTTCTTACACAATAATTCAAAATTCAACAAAATTGAAGCAAAAATACATCCCCCTTTAAGAAAAAATGAAGGCCAAATCTCAGGGATTTCAACGCCAAATATAAGATGTTATTTACAATTTGATTTTTTTTCTTTTTGTGAAACATCTTTACAAATATTTAAAAAATTGGTTTCCCATATGTTAGCTTTTACTCATTCTCGTCACATGTTGAGCTTTTTAAAGTTGACACCAATTGTATAGGTTTTACGTATCAAGAAAAAATAGACGCACCATCAAGGCAATTGTAAAAACAACCCATTTTTTGCATAATTTTACAGCTACATTCTCAGCTATAATTTATTCCACTACATCAATGACAAGATTAGGCTTATGACCATGCAGCTTTGATGCCTTCACACACACACACACACACACATAAGTTATTCCCCTTCTTTTTTCCCCTTTTCCCCTTTTTTGCTATGCTTATGACAGAAACACACACACACATACATGTGAACACTGGGTTAATACCATGGATTATTGAACACATATGGGGAAAATGGGGTCAAATACGAATGAAACACACGCACGCACAGATCATACCAAAGAAGACACGGATCCAAATGCAAGACAGAGTATGGACGAAGAAAATGGATCCGAATGCAACACAGATCGTACAAACGATTTTCTTCAGCTTCTGGAAAAGTAGCAGTAGGCTTGTTCTTTGTTTCTATTTTGAGGATTTTTTTCATTGTGTATAGATTGTCAATGGCTGTTTCATTGGTTTGAACATAATCAACTGTCTATTTAATGACAGTGAAATCTTAAGTTTAGAAGAATCTTAGTTTTGTTAATTGAAGATTTCTGTCACAGGATCGTAGAATAACTGCGCTTAAACATGAATGCAACACGGATCAAAGAGAGAGAAGTAAGGATTGGTACCTAAATCGGAATCAAATTTCTGGTGTGATCAGTGATCATCACAAAAAAATTAAAAATTAAAAAAAAATCAGATGACAAACTTGAAAAAGACGAAGAGAGAGACAGAGATGGAGTGAAAGGAAAATGTAAGAGGTGATACCGTTGACCACTCAGATGTAGGTAGCTTCAACACCCGATCGGACGAAAACTCGTCAACGGCAATGAACAGCCGAACTCAGCCTCGAGGGTTTTGGTTGGTGCTCCAGCTACTTCAAAACTCCTCTGCCTCATTAGGGTAAAAGAATAAGAAGGGTAAAATTGGAATATCAGTGTTAATTGGTGGGGCTAAAATCGTCAAAGGAGTTATGCGCAGAAGCCATGGACTCCGAAAACCAGCTCTGTGTGGGTTAAATGATTGTTTGGTTATTTGATTTTGTTTATTTTTGTTTTAGTAATTTTTATTATTATTTAATTAAATTATTATATTTTTTAATTTTTTTATTAAAATAGGCTGAAAAAATATAAAAAAATAAAAATAAGTCAAAGTAAACAAATAAAATAAATTTTATATTACTTATTTTTTTCTTTATTTGATTTTTTCATATTTTGATCAATTTTTTATTTTTTGAATTAATTTCGCTGAGATAATTAAAAAATATACAAAAATATAGTCAAAATGTTAAAAAATAAAAAATTACAAAAATTATTAAAATTCTCGATATCTAACCCAAGCAGGGCAAGCATCGCAGCCGAGGTTTCGGAATGTGCCTTAATCAGGAATTGCTAAGTCACCAACCAAACTGTTTGGTCTAGCTTTTTTAAAAAAAAATTTGCTTAAAAATTTTTTTAAAAAATTCATTAATTTGGCCTAAGTTGATTTTTTTCACATCTTTATACGTTTATTTTTATATAAAAAATGTCAAAAAATTTAAAAATTTTAAAAAAAATTAGTCCAAATACAAGCTAATTCAACCCTACAAATGTAAAACAAACACTGAATTAATAAGTCCATATTCATACTAAGTTAACTCATCAATCCAAAACCCTTAACAAAATGGGCCCAAAGGGGTTGTTAGTCTTACGCGTAACTTTGGTTTTTCAATTTTTTAATTAAAAATACAAAAAAAAAATCAAAATTACTCATTTAGCAAAAATGCAAAAAATGCAAAAAAATTAAAAAGTCAAATCAAAAAATAAATTTTCATAATATTTTATTCAAGTTTACATTATTTTTAAAATACAATAATATTCATTATTAGTAACTTATTTATTATTACTATCAACTATATATAATTATTAATATCAAATATATAAAAAGATAAAATTGTCCACTCCAAACAAACAGTAAAAAAACTAGTCCTTTACCCAAAAAACTAATTTAAAAAAAATTAGC
>JAULJZ010014074.1:0-16220 GCA_032270985.1 Heliamphora pulchella | reverse complement strand
GACTATGCATTCATTCATCACAAATATAAATATGAAACCACGAATGCCAAAACATCTCAAATGTTTCTCATTAATATGCCAGGGATCAAGAATAAAAAACCTAAAAAGTAAGGCTTTTCAATATACATTCCTAACACCTGCACCATCAGTGGCCTCGACATGAAGGCCAGAGCAGAGAGGACTGATTTGTTATCGATGTGGACAGCCAGAGCATCATTCAGTTGAGTGCCGACAGAAGGGACAGACACAGAGTTCAGCGTGTGGATCAAGCGTTTACCATCTCACCAAAACCCGCAGGTGGTGGTGAAGGCGCAACATTATTTTCATAAAAGGTACAGCGCCAAGTGCCACAAGTCAACTATGACTCGGCCCAAACTCGAGCCTCCGCTACAGCAGGATGCTGGCCCAAACCCAGGCCAACAATCCCCCCCAGCACCTGCCGCACAACCCGCAAGACACAGGCCCTTCCACGATGGGGAATTGAACTTGAGACCTCGCTCTGATACCAATTATGGATCAAGCGTTTACCATCTCACCAAAACCCGCAGGTGATGGTGAAGGCGCAACTTTATTTCCTTAAAGGGTACAGCGCCAAGCGCCACAAGTCGACTATGACTCGACCCAAACCCGGGCCTCCGCCACGGTAGGATACTGGCCCAAACCCAGGCCAACACAGCGTCTATCCAGTCATAAGCGAGAGATCCACCAGTGTGCTTTAGGTGTGGTTAGTCCCGGGCATATTCGCAGATACTGTCCCCAAGAAGGGAACGTTCAGAGTGTGATGGGATCGCCAGCTGCTCCATCGACACAGAGACAGCAGACTCCTCAGCAGCCTAAGGCTCAGACGTCTAAGTTTGCAGAGGGAGGTACTTCAGCACAGTCTGTGAGGCAGCCAACGACTCAGGGTTATGGTGGACAGACTAGACCACCGCAGGCCATGGCATATGTTCTTGCTGATCGCAGTGCTTCCAAAGCACTAGTTGTACCTGATGCTGTAGTTACTCCAGCCATGATTAGAGGTACTCTTCTAGTTTTTAGATCATGGGCCAGTATTCTCATTGACACGGGAGCATCACATTCTTTTATATCTTCTGCTTTCGCATCTGCATTGGGGTTACAAATGGACTGGTTGGGTAGTACCTTGAGTGTGGAGACCCCAGTCAGTGGGAGTGTGAGGTTGAGTTTTGTCTATAGATCCTGCATGTTAGAGGTTGCGAGTCATTGTTTAGAGTTTGATTTTGTCATTCTAGACATGACCACGTTTGATGTCATCCTAGGGATGGACTAGCTAATTACCTACCGTGCCTATATAGATTGTGAGCGTCGGAGAGTGTCGATCTGTACGTCGGAGGGTGACTACTTCTACTTTGTGGGTGACCGAGATGAGGGCTCGGTGTCTATGCCTGGTGCTACACAGGTTTGAGGGGACTTGGGTTTCCTCTTTTCTGCTCTCAGGTTGGATGAGCTAGGTGACGTTCGAGGGGAGTTACCCCTGTAGTCTGTGATTATCTGGATGTCTTTCAAGATGATTTATTTGAGTTACCACCGAGTTGAGATGTGGAGTTCTCTATTGATCTTGTTCCAGGAGTTGTTTCCATCTCTATGCCATCATACCGCTTTGCACCGGCTGAGTTGTGGGAACTCAAGGTGCAGTTGCAGGAGTTGCTAGACAAGGGGTTTGTGCGGCCGAGTACGTCACCGTCGGGAGCTCCAACGCTTTTTGCAAAGAAGAAGGATGGGCCTTTGAGGCTGTGCATAGATTACAGGAAGCTGAACCAGGTAACAGTGAAGAATAAATATCCTATGCCTAGGATTGATGATTTGTTTGATCAGCTAAGGGGATCGCACTGCTTTTTGATGATTGACTTGAGGTTAGGATGTCATCAGCTGAGGATTCAGGACGAGGACATAGCGAAGACTGCCTTTCGAACTCGCTATGGTCACTACGAGTTTCTAGTCATGGCGTTCAATTTGACGAACGCCCCTGCGACATTTATGGGTTTGATGAACTGTATCTTTCGTCTTTACTTGGATAGTTTTGTGGTCGTATTCGTGGATGACATTCTGATTTATTCACCCACGAGGGAGATGCATGAGGAGCATCTGCATGTTGTCTTATAGCTTCTGAGAGAACATCGTTTGTATGCAAAGTTTGAGAAGTGCGAGTTCTGGATGTCGGAGGTGAGATTCCTTGGATACGTGGTGTCAAAGGACGGGGCATCAGTGAACTCGTTGAAGACTAATGCCGTGATGGATTGGCAGCGACCGAAGAACGTTTTTGAGATCTATAGTTTTCTGGGTTTGGCAGGTTATTATTGGCTGTTCGTTAAGGACTTTTCTAGATTGGAAGCACCTATGACGCGTCTGACGCGGAAGGGAGTTATGTTCATGTGGAGCGAGTCTTGTGAGTCAGCTTTCCAGGAGCTGAAGAGGAGATTAACCAGTACGCCAGTGTTGATTATTTCAGAGCGTGGTTTGGGGTATACAGTGTATTGTGATGTGTCACACGACGGTTTGGGCTGTGTATTGATGCAGGGAGGTAAGGTTGTAGCCTACGGCTCACGACAGCTAAAGATACATGAGAAGAACTACCCGACGCACGATTTAGAGTTGGCAGCTATGGTCTTCGCTTTGAAGACATGGCAGCATTATCTATATGGTTAGCACTTCGAGGTTTTCTCTGATCACAAGAGTTTAAAATACTTACTTTCACAGAAAGACTTGAATCTTCACCAACGACGATGGATGGAGTTGTTGGGAGACTATAACTTTGATTTGCAATACCACCAAGGGAAGGCAAATGTCGTAGCAGATGCGCTCAGCAGGAGATATCATGGTTCGTTAGCTTCTATGGCTATATGGGAATGGGATATGCTTAGAGATGTTAGCTTCTGTGGCTATTTAGTAGCTTCACAGCCCGCATTGGTTGCACGCGTGGTAGAGGCTCAGCAGATCGATCAGGAGGCTCAAATGATACGAGATCGCATTGCCAGTGGAAAGGATATAGCAAGATGGACGATGGGTTCTGATAAGAGTTTGAGGTTGTCAGGGCGTCTGTTTGTGCCAGAGTCGTGCCGTGATGAAGTGCTGCATGAGTTCCGTCATTCACGTCTTACAGTGCATCTAGGAGGCACGAAGATGTATCATGACTTGCTCCATCAGTTCTGGTGGACGGGAATGAAGAGGGACGTGATCCGATTTGTGTCTCGGTGCCTTACATGTTAGCAAGTAAAGGTGGAACACTAGAGACCAACAGGATTATTACAGCCCTTGCCTGTATCTGAGTGGAAGTGGGAGAATATCACGATGGATTTCGTATCAGGATTTTCTCGATCACCGACGGGACATGATGTCATTTGGTTTGTGGTTTATAGGTTGACGAAGTCTGCGCACTTCCTCCCGATTCGAGTGAGAGATTCAGTGGACAGACTGAGCAGATTATATATCCGAGAGATAGTCCGATAACATGGGGTACCTGTGACTATCGTTTCTGATCGAGACCCGCATTTTACATCGCGCTTTTGGTAGGGTCTTCAGGTGGCCTTGGGAACGAGCTTTACTTTTAGTACAGCTTTTCACCCACAGACCGACGGTTAGTCTGAGAGGACCATCCAGATTTTGGAGGGCATGTCAAGAGCCTGTGTGCTCGATTTCTTGGGTTCTTGGGAGGAGCATCTATCATTGGTAGAGTTTGCATACAACAACAGCTATCAGTCCAGTATTGGGATGGCACCGTATGAGGCTCTGTAGGGTAGGCCGTGTAGATGACCAGTGTGTTGGACAGAGGTGGGTGAGACTTCTATTTTGGGACCCGACTTAGTACGGGAGACGACAAAGGAGATTGTCGTGATTTGTCAACGTCTGCTGACAGCTCAGAGTTGCCAAAAGAGTTATGCAGATCGAAGGAGGATGCCGTTAGAGTTTGTAATGGGGGATCACATGTTTTTGAAGGTCTCACCACGCAGAAGGTTGATGAGATTTGGCCGTCGCGGGAAGCAATCATCACGTTTTATTGAACCCTTCGAGATCCTGGAGAGGATTGGGGTGGTAGCATACCGTCTAACCTTGCCGCCTCAGTTAGGATCTGTGCACAACGTCTTTCACGTTTCGATGCTTCGGAGGTATGAGCCTGATCCTTCACATGTGTTAGTTTGGGCTGAGCTGCGAGTTGATGAGGATATCACGTATGAGGAGCGTCATGTGTGGATTCTTGATTCGAAAGAGAAGGTGTTACGGGGGAGAACGATTGCTTATGTTAAAGTTTAGTGGCTTTATCACGGGGTTGAGGAAGCGACTTGGGAGCTTGAGTCTGGGGTGCGTGCTAGATACCCAGATCTGTTTACCTCGTGATCTTGTAGTGAATTTTGGGGGAGAAATTCCTTAAGGGGAGAAAGTTGTGAGACCTTGTTTCGTCTCTTTTTATATTATGTGCATATTCAGCGCTTTTAACCCATGTTTAGAATTTTTGCTTCAACATGTTTTTAAGCATTTTGATGTATGATCGAGTTTATCTGAGCATGCGGGGTTGGTCCCGGGGGCTGCCGGGAGTTATGGTGCGAATTTCAAAAATTCAAAAAAAAAGATATTTTGAAGGCCTATAAATATCAGGAGTTAGATATTTTCAAAACATATTTTCAAAACTTAGCTCCTAAGTTTCCTCCAGTTTTCTTGCTGCCTTCTCTCTAACTTCTCGGGGGCCCGGAGTTTGGTTTTTGTCGGACCAACAGTCGATCCTTGTTATAGGCATCGTGCTCTATGCATCCATCCGGACGAAATTTTATTTTGACGAAGCTCGGTCTTGCACGTGGATCGAGGCATAAAGTTCTTGACTCACCGAGGTAGGAATCTAGACTTTAAAATTGTTTGAGGGTGTAGTATGTAATCTTAAGCATCTTTACCATTTTATATTCATGAAAGGGTGTTTCATGTTTTGGGAAAATTGTGTTTTTGGTTTAAAAACCTTTTTTCATCGTTTCGGTTGGATGAAAATGGTGTTGGATGTTTCTTTTGAGGCCTTTGGTGATAAGGCTTGGGCGTGTGGATGTTTGAGGATGTTTGATGAGTGTTTGGAGGTTTGGAGGCGAACCCGTAGCTCAAAAACCTTTTCTGGGCCGGTTCAGTCGATTGAACCCTTATGTTCGGTCGATTGGATCATGTTTGGTGGGTTCGATCGACTGAACCGCGAGGTTTAGTCGACTGAACAGTGTTGTGAGGCGTTTTGGCGTGGTTTCTAGTGTGTTCTTCAGTCGACTGGAGGGTGGGTCCAGTCGACTGAACCTTGGCTGATGGGTGTTTTTCATTGAAAATCATGTTTTTGTAGGTTTGGATCTATCCTTTGGGGTTGGGGCTCATCTATTAAAATGTTTTGATGAAAATCATGTGTTTTCATGCTTGATCTTCATGGTAGATGGATTGGATCTTCTTATACATATGTTGTACAGCTTTAAAACTCATGTTTTTACATGTTTTGTTTGATCTCCATGTTGATGGATGGATCTTTGGTTTGATCTCCATGTTAATGGATGGATCGTTATACATGTTTAATGTATAAATGTGAAAACATTTTGGTTTTAGAAAATGATTCTCTAGATATACCGGGATAGCGGGTATTTGGCAGAAGTTACCCTCGGTGTAAGTTCGAAAATGTGCGCAGCGTAGGTGTTCTGTACCTTCGGGTTAGTCTTTATAAATTGAGTGGTTGGGTGCTCTGTACCCTCGGGTTTTGTGCCGGTAAATTGAGTGGTTACGTTATGGTGTCTTTGTATAGAACTTGCATTTACCTAACTAGTCCTATGATGTATAGGGATTGGGTAAAGGGGCAAGAATCTGTAGTTGCTACCTCTGTCCTTTGGTGACAAAGTCGGTACATAAGATTCATCTTCTTGTTCCTCGGTTGTGTGATCCGAGTGGGAAAATAACGTTTTGGTTACTGTTTTTCTTCAACTGTAAAACATGATTTTGCATTGTATAAATGCTTAGTCGTGAAAGGAAAACTGTTTTGGAGGATTGTGGGAAACTTGGGGTTTTATGACGTAAAACCTTTTGGCTTGTGGTTGAGTTCGCTCCCACCATATGATTGCATATCCTACTTTACAGCTTTATAGTCTGTTTTTATTGGGCTTCGGCTCACGATGTGAGATTTTGTTGTAAAACCATTTTCAAGTTTGGAGGTTGATGATCATAAGGAGATTATCTAATGATACTTATGGTGGCGGAAGACTTTTCTAGTTTTCCTTTTGTATGCCTGCTTGAAGGCATGTTTTGTATGCCTTTGGGAGATATATTTATTCCTATTGAATCTGTTATTTATTGCTTATGAGATATGCATGTTGGGTATTATTCTGATTTCAACATGTGGATTTAAATGTATGAAAACTTATTTTCACAAAACTGGTGTTTGGTGAATTTTTCACGTAACCCTAGATTTTGGGGCGTGACAGGTTCAATATTCCTTTCACTATACAATCATTTATTATCCAATCAAGAATCCAATTCAGACATTCATTCTTCTTTCCCAAGTTAGTTTCATAATCCATATTGTCAATCACATTCCATATTCATTATTTTGCCCATTTCCATTCGATGTCAGGAGTTTCAATTTGTAATTCCACTTGTGGATGCTCATTTAGTGGTTACCATTCTAAACCAAATTTCTTTACAATTTTCACATAAGAATCAAGAACATAACATAAATTCATCAATTTGTTTTTTCATGTTTCCCATTTTCATCATCAACACAATTCTCACACTATTTAGCCGTTATATCATCCATAAGTATTAAATCAAATTTTGTATCATTACCCTTTGAATATCAATTCTTTAAAATTCAAGATCCATTTAAATCATAAGCATCAAACACATATTCGTAATTCGTTCATTCAACACTTGTCTAACTCCCATAAATCAAAATTAAATTCCATGACTCAAGTTCTTATATTAACCACACTACCATCGAGCATAACTAGCCATTTCATTTCCCATTCTCAACTTCCATGATTTTAGTTTATTATTCTTGCTTTAAACCCGGTCTCAAATTGATTCTCATTCATTCATCACCAATCATCACCACATCTATGACTGGTATTCCCATATTTACTTAATTAATCAAAGACTCTAACTTCACACCATAAATATTATAACGTTAACTCCTAAGCCACAAGCTAACAAATTACATGACTCTAACATATTGTTGCATTCATTAGTAAGTATGAATCCCCTAACTCTTCCAAGTTATGGGATTTAGTCTCAAGTTCAATTTACCATCCTTAAGCACACAAATTACCGGACTCTCATTTAATAATACAGTTTCAGTCATTAAGCTATTACTCTGTATGATTTATGAGGTTTAAACTGTATATTCAACTCAAGTCATTAAAATATTAGGTTTCGTGGAGTTGAGTCATAGCTCAACACTACATCATGTGTCAAAGCTTTAGTTACTTATTTAACACCCAAGTTCATAATAGAGCTCAATAATTATGTTAAGACAATCATTATTTTCACAAGTCTTTCCCTAACTACAAAAATTTAAATTACCATTATTAAATTATCAAGAGCTGGGTTCCATCCTTTATCATATTTGTCTTATTCATCATGCAATCACTTCCTAGTTTTATAAATTTATACAATATAGGCAAGTCAAGCTATCAAAATCACAATAAATTAAGTTAAAATTGTATATAACTTCAGGTCCCTGGGTTAAGGTTACTACTTAAAAGTTTCAATCTCATAATAGAACATAATCCACATGTTCTTCTTTTCTTTGGTTACCCCTTTCAATTATCCAGTTCATACGATATATGTATGGACTAATCCGAGTTCTTGTTTAAGGATTTCAAGTTCCTCCATGAGCCACTGATTTATACTACAAGTCCACGATTCCAGGTTAAACCCCAAATTTCATGTACTAACTCCAACTTTTTGACTCAAAGATCCATACAACAACATGAGTTCGGATTCTCTTATGGTATCTCAAGGATTCCAAACCAAATTTTCAAGTTAAGCTACACATTCAATCATCCATTCAGGAGCTAACTTGTTCTGAGGTTTAAACTTAATTGAATAGAAATCCAATTTATATACTCATAATTCCAACTAAAGATTAAATAAAAGTTCACTAATCTCTAAATTATTTCAATTTAACTCTAATTCCCTAAATCTCTAATTTACAAGCTTTAAAACCACACTTTACTACCCCAAATTTTCTGCACAATCATTCATTTATCCCATTCCAAACTGCCAAATCAAGAACTCAGTTGAGGTTTTCAAAAAATTATCCAACTATTTAGAATTTTAAGGATTTAATAAAAAATTCAACACATATCTTAACAAAATATCATAAGCTAGTCGAAATCCTACTTGCCGGAAGTAAAATCCCCAATTCTTCACATTTCGTCAAAAATTTTGGGAACGCTGAAAGCACGGGGGTGAGAGGCGGTCTTTTGCACTTCGGGCTTCTTCTCCTTCAGTGTCTTCAGTTTCTTCTCACCGACGAGTTCCTCCGCCGGCTACGACAGCTCCGCCGAAGGAATGTCCTCTGTCGGCTTTCAATTTCATGTTCAAACTCTTCAATTGAAAAGCGAGGAGTATTAATCAAACTTTTACACGAAAGGGAAAAAAAAAAAGAATCACAATAAAAAAGACCGCGTAACCTGCGACTATGGTGGTTTTGACACCCTCTTTTTGTGTAGTCTTGAATACTTACCTCATAGAGTCCCCAATTTTCAAAAACTTATCAGGAACCCAAACCCTAGAGCTTTCGGTCACTCTTCGAATTGGCTCCTTGCAGGTTCAATCGGTGTGCCTTTGTTGCATAGAGCTTAATCCCGAGTCAATTTAGTCCAGTTTTGGGCAAAGGCCATCCAATTTCTGGAAACAGAAGAAGTTTTGGGAGCTTTAGTGTTCTCCCATGGTAGCCATGAGCAGAAATGAAGATAGGAGAGAAGTAAAAAAGCAGGAAGAAAGAAGCTGCGCCGACGGTGAGATGGTCGGCCGCGTCAAAGAGTGGCGGCATCGTAGAGGCGACGTTGAATGCGCTGTGGCGTGGAGGGTGGTGAGGCATCACGCGCTTACGCGTCCTCTCTCCGTCTTCTTCTCTCTTTCACTCAGTTTTCTACTCTATCGATGTCTCCAGAAACATCTCAGCTTCGGCTGAGATGTATTTCCCTTATGAACCTCCTAGAACCTTCTTCTCAGTTGCTCCTTTGAGATGTTTCCATGGAACTGAGAGAAGCAAGAGAAGAAAAAATGCAAAGCATAGCGCCGATGGGTGGGTCTGGGTTCGGGACTCCCTAAAGTTCATTTCTAGGCTTTGCACTTTTCTTGAAAACTCTAGACAATTCTAAATTTCTCAAGCCACACTTGCAACTTAATTTGTTTATCTGCTTGAATCCTTACCCGTTAAATTGCCCTCTAATAAATTTGAATTAATACCCGATTAATCAAAATTTCTTGACATTATATCTACAAATATTTTCACTTGATATCTTAGTACCTCAATACACACCCACCGCATGCAACGTGCTAAATTGTGATCCAAAACTACTTTCGATAATTTAATTATGTCACATTTAAATAACCTAAAATAGAGGCGTACTGGGTCACTACAACCTTCCCACTTGGGGAATTTCATCCCCGAAATTCAACGCTCATTCTGGAAACCAAAAGTCTTTCTAGTAATCTCTTACAATTTCCTTTCTTAGAACATCATTTTATTTTATCACGCTTTACCTTGTCAATCCTGATCACCAAAATTTGATCACTTGCCACCCTTAGTTCCCATGCTTCACACTTATTCCTGATAGTACCATCATAATAGATAAGAACACCCCGAAGGAACTATTATTTCTATCAGTCAACTCCCCACCCCCAAATTTATGTTTCTAACGTCTATTAATCACCAGGTTACGTTCCCACGACCCTCTTCATGACGTTTACCATAATCTCACTCTAGCCTTAAGAACATACCTTCCAAGTAGAGATTATAAACCTCATATAATTCAATTTAACATGTTATCTCCTAAGCACATTCGTACTCTCTCCTTTAGCGTCCAAGAATCATACAAACATTCTATTCATAACACAACACATACACACATATACCAAGGAGAACCGTTAGGATTGACACACCAATCCGGGTAAGTAGTCTAGATTTCTCATAGAAAGAACGTCAGAAAAACGCTTTTCTATTTCGAACCCCAGAATAGTTAACTGATGCCCAGAGGCAAGTCATATCATTCTTAAGATTCAACCTCTATGCACACCCGCAAAACAATTTAGTCGCAAACCCATGCAAGCACACAATTCATGCCGTGTAGTGGTGCCTATAATTATCAACCAAATCATACACAAATACCATCGTTACCCACAGCTCATAGGTATTCGACCCTAGAGCTCTGATACCATTTTGTCACGCCCCCGACTCCGAGGCACGTGAACACTCTTAACAACCTAATAATCTGAGCCAATCGATGAGAAAACCTTTTCTTGTAGTCTAATCCGTGCTTAGAACCTCCTTTAAAGAAAACATCCTGAGTCCAAATTGTTTTAAAAATTATTGTTTCTCAAACTCTACCTCAAATGTTCTAAGTATATATATATATATTTTTTTATATTTCGGCAGAGGTTCCTCTATTTTTCAGACTATTCCAAATTTTTCCTGTAAACTTGTCAAACTCAAATCACCATGTATATATATATATATATATTCAGGCACCGCCTGATTTCAACTCACAACCTCCACTCAACAATTACATAACTACTGATTTCTCCACCACTGTGGTTTCCTCAACTCAAACCAATCCTCAATACACTTACTATTACCTAAGAAAAACTTATTCCGTCTTTTACACTTTAAAAGATAAATCTAATGATCAACTATAAGAGACATATATAAATAAAGAGCTATAAATACATGTTTCTTTACAAGCATCCATGAATTACCAATAATATTACAAATTTCCATAATATTAAATACATTATTTAAAATTATAAACTACAAACATTTTTCATTCTTCATTTACTTTGATCCCTCACCAAACTTCATGATGTCTCTTCCTCCACTTTAAACCTGTAAAATGTTTGATGCAGCGAACGTGAGCTGGAGCTCGTAGGATAAAGACTAACAAAGATATAATTCATGATATGTGAGGTGTGAATGACATGCTATTATGAAATCACATTCAAATCCCTTCTACAACCCATTCTTATCTCAAATCCCTTCATTCGTTATTTGCTTAATCTTAACTCTTTACTACTAAATCATTAACCCTTCATTTTAATTCAACTTTCCACATTCTCATCTTTTTTTTTATTTGTGATTTCTTTAACAGTTCAGCTTTAATTTCTTTTCCACCTTTCATTTTTATTAGGCCATTAGTTCTTTCTCTTTTTCTTTCTTCTCTTTAATTAATAACCGAACACCAATTCATTTCCATTCATCATCGTAATACCATTAACTTTCTTTCTTGTTTATCAGTTTACTAATCGCAATATTATTCCATTTCATTAATCAAAATACCGAACCGATGTAGGGTGCAGCTTATAGAAATCCCTCTCTATTCTCCCAATAGGCTACGCGAAGCCATTGGGTAATAGATAGCTCTGTAACTCACCACTACAATCATCTCAAACCAACGTCGGATGCATCTTATAGAAACATCGCCCCATTAGCCCCCAATAGGCTACACGAAGCAATTGTGCAATGGGTCACTCTATAACTCATCACAACACAACCAATCCCATATTGAACCGACGTCGGGTGCAGCTTATAAAAACATCACCCCATTCGCCCCCAATAAGCTACGCGAAGGCATTGTGGAATGGGTCGCTCTATAACACACCACGACACAACCACCACATTTCGGGGGCTAACCCGTGGGAATGTGGACCCCAACTTATGCAAGTTTTCGATCCTTCACCGCGGAGCAGTGCAAGCCCAACTTATCACATTCACATCAATCATTGGTTTAATATTCCTTTCACTATAATCATTTATTATCTAATCAAGAATCCAATCCAGACATTCATTCTTCTTTCCCAAGTTAGTTTCATATTCCATATTGTCAATCACATTCCATATTCATTATTTTGCCCATTTCCATTCGATGTCATGAATTTCAATTTGTAATTCCACTTGTGAATGCTCATTTAGTGGTTACCATTCAAAACCAAATTTCTTTACAATTTTCACATAAAAATCAACATAACATAAGTTCATCAAATTTTTTTTTCATGTTTCCCATTTTCTTCATCAACGCAATTCTCACACTATTTAGCCGTTATATCATCCATAAGTCTTAAATCAAATTTTGTATCATTACCCTTTGAATATCAATTCTTTAAAATTCAAGATCCATTTAAATCGTAAGCTTCAAACACATATTCATAATTCATTCATTCAACACTTGTCTAACTCCCATAAATCAAAATTAAATTCCATGACTCAAGTTCTTATATTAACCACACTACCATCGAGCATAACTAGCCATTTCATTTCCCATTCTCAACTTCCATGATTGTTTTTTTATTATTCTTGCTTTAAACCCGATATCAAATTGATTCTCATTCATACATCACCAATCATCACCACATCTATGGCTGGTATTCCCATATTTACTTAATTAATCAAAGATTCTAACTTCACACCATAAATATTATAACGTTAACTCATAAGCCACAAGCTAACAAATTACATGACTCTAACATATTGTTACATTCATTAGTAAGTATGAATTCCCTAACTCTTCCAAGTTTTGGGATTTAGTCTAAAGTTCAAATTACCATCCTTAAGCACATAAATTACAGGACTCCCATTTAATAATACAGTTTCAGTCATTAAGCTATTACTCCATATGATTTATGAGGTTTAAACTGTATATTCAACTCGAGTCTTTAAAATATTAGGTTTCATGGAGTTAAGTCATAGCTCAACACTACATCATGTGTCAAAGCTTTAGTTACTAATTTAACACCCAAGTTCATAATAGAATTCAATAATTATGTTTAGACAATCATTATTTTCACAAGTCTTTCACTAACTACAAAAATTTAAATTACCATTATTAAATTATCAAGAGTTGGGTTCCATCCTTTATCATATTTGTCTTATTCATCATGCAATCACTTCCTTGTTTTATAAATTTATACAATATAGACAAGTCAAGCTACCAAAATCACAATAAATTAAGTTAAAAGTATAGACAACTTCAGGTCCCTGGGTTAAGGTTACTACTTAAAAGTTTCAATCTCATAATAGAACATAATCCCCATGCTCTTCTTTTCTTTGGTTACCCCTTTCAATTATCCAGTTCATACGATATATGCATGGACTAATCCGAGTTCTTGCTTAAGGATTTCAAGTTCCTCCATTAGCCACTGATTTATACTACAAGTCCACGATTCCAGGTTAAACCCCAAATTTCATGTACTAACTCCAACTTTTTGACTCAAAGATCCATACAACAACATGAGTTCGGATTCTATTATGGTATCTCAAGGATTCCAAACCAAATTTTCAAGTTAAGCTACACATTCAATCATCCATTCTGGAGCTAACATGTTATGAGACCCTGACCCATTTTCTTTTTCAGTGTTTTCAGACGCGCGTTACGTGTTTTCGTTTGAGCATATTTTTACTGCTTTTGATGCATGATCGAGTTTAGATATGCATGTGGGGTAGGTTCCCGGGGCCGTGGTCCGTTGTGGCGCGAATTTTGAAAATTTAAAAAAAAAATATTTTGGAGGCCTATAAATATCTGGAGTTAGATATTTTCAAAAAGATATTTTTCAAAACTTAACTCCTAAGTTTTCTCCTTTTTCTCTCTGCAGTTCTCGGGGGCCCGAGGCTCGATTTTCAACGATCCAACAGCGGATCCTTGTTATTGGCACGGTGAGCTACGCAACCATCCGGCCAGATTTTGATTCCAGCAAAGCTCGATTTTGCACGTGGTTTGAGGCGTCAAATTTTTAACTCACCGAGGTAGAATTCTAAACCTGTATGTTTTATAAGGGTGCTACGTGTAGTCAGGTGTATTTGTATCGGTCGGATTATTGTAGATCTAATTTTCTGTAAAAGTTGGGTTTTTGGGTTTAAAACCGGTTGTTCGTTGTTTTTGTTTGGATGGAATCAAGTGTGGAGGGTTCCTTTCGAGGCTTTGAGGTAGTCTTGGGCTAGGGTATGCATGTGATTATCATATATGGTGTTTAAAGACTTTGATTTAGGGTTTATACATGTTTTGGGGCTAAAAAATCTGTTCTATTTTCCAAGAAATCGAGACTAGTGTGTGACGGATCGATCGGTATTTTAACCGATCGATCGGTCTGGGCGATTTTAGAAACAAATTCATTTTTCCAATTGATGTCTCTCTCTCATCCGGACTCGGAATGGGGTCGTTCTTATGCTCAAATTGAAGCCCCAGAAGTATTTTTTCCAATGACACCTCTCTCACTTTAAAATACTTTTTGTAGAAAAAGTTATGATCAAAATAGTGAGGGTATGTCAGAATTTCCAAACCTTTTTTCACCCGTTTTTGGCCGAATGTTTGGGAAAGGTTGTTTTTCAACCTTGTTGCCCTTTTTTATCAAGTTTCTTGTTTCTTGGGCATCGTGGCCTTACATTGGACGAGAGTGGGGCCGTGTTGGGCGTGTGGGAGCCCGTGTTGGTTGTGCTGGGGTCTTGGGGGTTTCTTTTGGTCGTGTGGTGGCCTCTCGATCGATTGGGTTATGGGGCTCGATCGACTGCTCTCCTCTAGTGATTTTTTAGTTGATTGGATTATGGGGTCCTGTCAATTGAAGTCACGGAGAGGGTGTTGCTGCACGATTGAGTGTGTGGTGATTGATGCATCGTTAGGTGCGGGACGTGTTGGGTCCGGTGTTCTTTCTAGAGATGGAGTTCTGGTGAAAACCGTTTTGTGGGAGGTTTCGTGTTGGCCTTGAGTTAGGTTGAATGTCGTAAGTTTGTTGGTTGTGTTGGCGCGTGTGAGCGTCGTGGGATCGTATCGGTGATTGTGGTGGCATGAGAGGTCGAGATAGGTTGTGTGGCGGGTGGCATCGTGGTACAAGGTTTTATATGGTTATGTGCATTTATAACTGTCGTTTATTTATGCATGGATTATGTAAGTGAATTACATAGCTTTGATATCGTTATGTGTAACGTGGTTTATGCTTTAAAACCTAGAGTTTTATAGGGGCATTTGATGTGGTTTGTGGAACGTCGTGTTGATACATGGTTATATGCTTTAAATCCTGGTTTTGGTTTACATATGTGTATAAAATAAATTAAATAAATTTGTGATCCAGTAGATGTAAATCCTGGTTGATGATGCACGTGTGCGTGTGTGGATGTATAAGGTAGGCTGCGAAAGCCGGTGTGTGTGCGATATTTGACGGATTGAAACGAGATTCTGACGAGGCACGGGTGTGTGTGCGATATCTGACAGATTGAAACGAGATCCTGATGAGGCACAGGTGTGGGTGTGTGTGGGATATTTGAAGGCTGAAACGAGGTCCTGAAGAGGCACGTGTACATGTATTACTTGTATTGTATATTGGGACGGATAGACTAATTTTTTGAAAAATTATATTATCGGCCTACGGGAGTCGAAATACTGTATTAGCGGCATGCGGGAGTCGTAATACTGGAATCATTTTCAAGGCTCTGATGAGTCGAAAAATGGTTTTTTGGCTTTAGTGAGTCGTGATCTAAAACTGTTCTCAAATTATTTTTATGGCTTGAAAGAAAGTCAAAAATTGCACTTCGTTTATCGAGCATGTTTAGATTATACTGCATGCGTTGTTTAGAATCTGCTGAGCTTTGACTCACGGTGTGGGATTTATTTTTCTTCAGGTACCGGTCACGCTGGTTGATCTGAGGTGCCGGAGGAGGTGGAAGAGCTCTACTCTTTCCTTTTTGTTCTTTTGTTATATGTATGCTTATAACATGTTTTCTAGCGTTGGAGCCTTGTAATGTTGCCGTTTGGCATTTATATACAATGCATGTATGGTTTATTTTGAGAGTGTATTCTCGGGTTAGGTGTATGTTTGGTTGTTTCTGGATGTTTTACGTGGCTCGGAGTTTGGGGCGTGACAACTTGGTATCAGAGCTCTGGGTTCGAATACCTATGAGCCCTGGGAAGGGGGTATATCCCGTGTGAGGTTGATTGCGTGTGCTTGATTGCATGTGTTTACACACTTTGATAACATGATCGTGTCAGCATGTTAGA
>JAULJZ010014054.1:0-16221 GCA_032270985.1 Heliamphora pulchella | reverse complement strand
AAGGTTCATAGCTGAGAAATGATCCTCACAGCGGCGGAGGAGAATCATGTCCAGATGATAAACCTCTTCATAGCTGAGTTTCGCAACTGGTGATGAAGAGGGATGTACATGGTCGGGTTAAAATACTTCGCCACGCTCGGAACATCATCAGGGAGAGCATTCTCATCTCCCACACCAACAACACCTTCGGCGCCACCACCCATAGCCCCCTCACCGTTGCCGTTGCTGCCTCCTCCATTGCAACCACAGCCTCTAACCACACCCTCACCTCCGTAGCCAACCACGCCACCGCCGCTCCTACCGCTCTGGCCGGTGCCACCCTCCACACCAACAAAGCCAAAACTACCACTCACCATGGTAGAGAAAACCACGGATATAACTGAGAGCAAGAACATCCTTGTAGCCGAGAGTATGAGTGAGAAAGAGAGAGAGATCGGAACGGGAGAGGGAGAGAATGTGAGAGAGAGAGTGGGAGAAGGGAGAAAGTCGAAGAGAGTGAGAGAGAAGAGCTCGTGTGAATGAAACCTTTTTGAACTCCTCAGACCCTTATTCTACTATTGACCTCACAGTCACGAGATCCAATGGTTTTAAAACTCATGGCCGCCACATCCGAAATCGTGCCACAACTTTTTCTTCTCACGGCCACAACATTTTTGAAAGGTTTTATGTGGCCGATAATTTGTAACATCCAGCCACCAATATCCTAGGGTTAATAGTTCAGGATGCTAGTTTTAAAATGCAACGGCCGCTATGTTATCATTCTCTCTTCTTTTGAAAGTTTACCCCCACGTATATGTAACTCTTGTTTTGGTTGGTTTAGCCAAGAACCTCCCTTTTGTAACCCCTCTTGAAATTCTAGCCATCCCTAAAAAGATCGGTCCTCGCACGACTTATAACTGCCTCTACCTCTTCGGCCCTCTTTATGATCATAAACTGACCCTTTGGTCTTTTCATAACCTAAAACTAATATTTACCTCGCCGGTCCTTTCCTGACTTAAAACTAATACCTATCTCGTTGGTTCTCCTCATGACCTTAAACTGACTCTTCAGTCCTCTTCATGGCTATAAACGAACCCTTTGGTCCTTTCATGACTTGAAATTGATATTTACCATGTCGGACCTCTTCATAACTGTCGTTGGCTTCTCAAAAAGGTATTTGGGTGGATCCATTCTTGAGATAAGAACAACTCAATATGCTAACATATAATAGCATAGCTTCCTGGATGCCCAAACTTGCGCCTAGTGAGTTTCCTCCAACAGCGTATACCGACGCTCGCATTCCTCTATGTTCTTTAAATAGTAGACAACTCTTTCTACCTTGGCTTTATCTTCTTGTGCAAGCATACACCCCATTGCTAAGTTAGTCATTGATAGATACAGTATCAAATGATTATCGAGTTCAGGTGGTGATAATACCGAAGGGTTTTGTAGTTAGTGGTCAGCTTAGTCCCCTTTTTCAATAGTCGAAATAGAGCTTCGCAGGTAGTGGTCAGCTTAGCAATGAATTGACTGATGAACTAAATCTTACCCAAAAAGCTGCTTACATCCTTCTTAGTTTTCGAGGGAGGCATTTCGAAGATGTCCTTGATCTTTGATAGGTCAACTTCTATGCCTCATTGTGTGATCAAAAATCATAGCATCTTCCCTGCGGTAACTCCAAAAGTACACTTCTGCAGGTTCAAACGCATCCTGTACCTTCTTATCTTTTTGAAGAATTTCCTTAGCGTGATGGCGTGCCCTTCTCTAGTCTCGGACTTCACGATCATGTCGTCCACGTATACCTCCACCTCCTTGTGTATCATGTCGTGTAACAATGTGGTTGCATCTCTTTGGTAGGTTGCTTTCGCATTATTTAATCCAAACAGAATGACCTTATAACAATAGGTGCCCCAAGGTGTCGTGAAGGTGGTTTTTTCCCAATTTTTTAGTGCCATTAAAATTTGGTTGTATCTTGAAAATCCATCCATAAAAGACAAGAGCACATTCCTGGCGGTGTTGTTAACCAACGTATCTATGTGTGGGAGAGGGAAGTAGTCCTTAAGATTAGACTTTTTAAGATCTCTGAAGTTGACACACACTCGGATCCTATCGCCTTTTTTCAACACCGGGACAATGTTGGCAACCCACTTCGTATTCCATGACCATGAGAAATCTAGCGTCTATCCGGTGACCTCCTCCTTAATCTTAAGAGCCTAATCTGGCTAAATCCTTCAAAGCTTTTGCTTGATGAGTTTAGTATTAGGGTAAAGGGGGATCTAGTGTTATACAATGTCAGAATCTATGCCGTGCATATCATCGTAAGACTATGAAAAAACATCATTATATTCTTTTAATAAAAAGGTTAATTGTTCATGTTCCTCCGAAGATAGTGTAGAACCAACCTGGATTAATTGTGGATCTTTCTCATTATTATGATTTATTAAAACAGTTTCTTCTATTACATGTTTAGCTCGCATTTCTTCTTTCTTTTCAATTAAAAGTTTTAATTCTTGGGGGATATCTCCCTCGAATTCTTTAAAATTTTCAGATTCAATACAAAATATTTGAGACACAGTGAAGTAAGCAAAGTCCGATTTCATTTCATTAACTTCAAAGGGGATTACAACCTGAGACCCAAGGTGAAAAGGGCTCAAAATACAAGGTCCAAAGATTCTTCTCGATCTTCAATACTTGTTCATCGGGGAACTCAAATTCAGGTTCTTCTTCTCCTTCAATGGGATGGTTGGCCAAAATTCTACAACAGCTCTCCCTTTTACTGACATCCTCGTACCATACTGTAAGTCGAATTCAGCTAACATTAGTGACTAATGATCCAACTTTCCTATCAATGTTGCTTCTCAAAAAGGTATTTGACCGGATCCATTCTTGAGATCAAAACAACTTAGTACGCCAACATATAATGGCATAGCTTCCTGGATGCCAAAACTAGCACCCAGCGAGTTTTCTCCAAAGGCATATATCGACACTCGCATTCTATCATCTTCTTACTTAAATGGTAGACAACTCTTTCTACCTTGGCTTCACCTTCTTGTGCAAGCATACACCCCAACGCTGAGTCAGTCACCCATAGATACAGTATCAGAGGATTATCAGGTTCTAGCAGTGATAGTACCAGAGGGTTTTTCAGGTACTATTGTATAGCATCAAAAACATCTTGACACTACTAATCCTACTGAAACATGTTCCCCTTTTTCTATAGTCGAAATAAAAGTTCGCAAGTAGTGGTTAGCTTGGTAATAAATCGACTAATGAAGTGAATCTTCCCCAAATAGCTTCTTGCACCCTTCTTAATTTTCGACGGGTCTACTTATATGCCTCGCTACGTGATCATAAATCCTAGCATCTTCCCTATGGTAACTCCAAAGCACACTTTTGGGGGTACAAATGCATCTTGTACCTTGTTATCCGTTCGAAGAATTTCCTTAGCGTGATGACATGCCCTTCTCTAGTCTTGGACATCACGATCATGTCGTCCATGTATCCCTCCACGTTCTTGTGTATCATATCGTGTAACAATGTGCTTGCAGCTCTATAGTAGGTTGCTCCCACGTTCTTTAATCCAAACGGCATGACCCTATAACAATAGGTGCCCCAAAGTGTCGTGAAGGTGGTTTTTCCCGGTCTTCTAGTGCCACAAAAATATGGTTGTATCCTGAAAATCCGTCTATAAAAGACAAGAGCGCATTCCTGGTGGTCTTGTCTACCAACAAATCTATGTGAGGGAGAGAAAAGTCGCCCTTAGGACTAGCCTTAATAAGATGTCATGCCCCAAAACCCGGGGCCACGTGAAAATCCACTAAACACCAGTTTTATGAAAATATAGGTTTTCCTACATTCAAATTCGCCTGTTGAAACCAAAGGAGTACCTAACTAAAGTATCTCTCATAAACAAAGACATACAGTTCCAACATGCATATAGTATATCGCCTTACGGCGTACAAAACCTGCCTTCAGGAACAGGCATACCAAAAAAAAAACTGTAAAAGTCTTCTGCCATAGTAGGCACCACCAGAGCTACTCGTGGTCACCATCCATAACATCACCTGAAAATGGTTTTGACAAGAAAATCCCCCAATGAGCCGAAGCCCAATAGAAACAGACAATAAAGCTGTAAAGCAGGATATGCAATCATATAGTGGGAGAGAACTCAACCACAAAACCCAAAATGGTTTTCCATCAGACCACCACGAGTCTCAAAACGATTTTATTTCATAAAATCCATGTTTTCAATCCTTAAAATCATGAACTGCAAATAATGCAAATAAACCGCCACAGTTAAGGAAAAACATAACCAAAATCATTGTTCTCTCACGGAATGTACCATCGTGGAAGAAAAAGAAGAATATGATCCTCTGTACTGACTATGTCACAAGGGGACAGAAGAAACAATTATAGACTCCTGCCCATTACCCTAAACCACAGCCATTCAAGACTCGCTAGGCAATGACAAGTTTTATACAAAGCACCATAACGTGCCACTTAATTTACGGCCCCGACAACCTGAGGGTACAAAGCACCCAACCAACTCAATTTATGGGGACTAACCCGAAGGTACAGAGCACCTACGGTGCGCATGTTTCCGGACTTACACCGAGGGCAACTCGTGCCAAATACACGTCATTCCGATACATCTGGATAATCTTCTAAAAATCGAATCGTAGATCGACTACGAAAATATTTCACAAATATACATTATACATGTATAAATATAGATCCATCCATCAACATGGAGATCAAACAAAACATTTCAAAATGTTTTTCCCAAAAAAAATAGTTATACAACACTTGTATAAAAAAGTGATCCAATCCATGAAACATGGAGATCAAACTAAAATATGTAAAGAAAAACATATCTTCATCAAAACGTTTTAGAATGTGAGCTTCAACCCCAAGGGTTAGCTCCAAACCTCCAATAAACACGTCGTTCCCAAAGTTTTCATAAAAACTCCTTTTTCCATCCATCAATCACTCGAGGAAAGCAAACACCCAACCATCGAACTACCAAAACATCACCAACAGCCCACACAGGACCCCAATCGACTGGCCCAAGCCCCCAGTCGACTAAAAAACTCTCTGGAAAAAGAGAACCAAAATAGAAACAATTTCAGTCGACTGACCTCTTAAGTCCAGTTGACTGAACTCCCCAAAAGATGATCCAGTCGACTTACCTCCAAGGTCCAATCGACTGAACTTCCCCAGATTTGTGTTGAGCTATGGATTTTGCTCCCAAACCTCAAATCAAGCCTCCAAACACCCATCAAACACCCTCAAAACACACTTTCGTCCACCGAAAATGCGAAAAAATAATTTTAATCAAAAACTAGATCTAAAACATAAATCACCCTTTCATGCGTTTTTAAATGGTAGAAATGCATAAGATTACATATAAACCTTTATACAACAGTAGAATCTGAATCCTACCTCATTTGGTCAAAAAACCTGATGCCTCGATCTACGTGTAAATTCGAGTTTCGTCGAAATCAAATTTTATCCGGATTGATGCGTAGACCACAAAGCCAATAGCAAGGATCCACTGTTGGATCGTTAAAAATCGAACTCCGGGCCCGCAAGAAGTTAGAGAGAAGGCAGAGCGCTTGGTGAGTCTCAAAGCAAGAGAGGTGGAGAAAGATATTTTGAACAAAATATCTAAAGGAAGATATTTATAGGCAAAATATCTCGAAAATATCTTCTTTTTTTTTAAAATTCGCACAGCAACTCCCTACAACCCCGGAGAACAACCCCGCAGGCTTATTTAAACCAAAATATGCATCAAAACGCGTATAAGCATATTAAGGCAAAAACGTCAAAACGTATACAAAAACACTGAACATGCATATATATATATCAAAAAAAAACGGTACAGGGTCTCACAACTATCCCCCCAAAAGGAATTTTACCCCCAAAATTCACTACAAGGTAACGAGGTAAACAACTCCGGGTATCTCGCACGAACGCCAAACTCAAGCTCCCAAGTCACTTCTTCAACCCCCTGATGAAACCACTGAACTTTGACATAAGCAATCGTTCTCCCCCGTAACACTTGTTCCTTCGTATCTAGGATCTTCACCGGGCACTCCTCATACGTAACATCCTCATCGACCCGCAATTCGGCTCAATCCAGAACATGTGACGGATCAGGCTCATACCTCCGAAGCATAGAAATGTGAAAGATGTTATGCACAGACGCCAACTGAGGTGGCAAGGCCAGACGATATGCTACCACCCCAATCCTTTCCAGGATCTCGAATGGCCCAACAAAGTGTGGTGATAGCTTCCTGCTATGGCCAAACCTCATCAATCCTCTGCGTGGTAAGACCTTCAAAAACACGTGATCCCCCACTACAAACTCTAATGGTCTCCTCCTCCGATCATCATAACTCTTCTGGTGACTCTGTGTTGTCACTAGGCGCTGACGAATCACTGCAATCTTCTCTGTTGTCTCCCGTACTAAATTGGGTCCCAAAACAGCGGTCTCTCCTACCTCTGTCCAACAAACAGGCGATCTACACGGCCTACCATATAGAGCCTCATACGGTGCCATTCCAATACTAGACTGGTAACTATTGTTGTATGCAAACTCTACCAATGATAGGTGATCCTCCCAAGAATCCCGGAAGTCAAGCACACAGGCTCTTAACATGTCCTCCAAAATCTCAATAATCCTCTTAGACTGACCATTGGTGTGGGGGTGAAAAGCTGTGCTGAAAGTCAAGCTCGTCCCCGAGGCCATCTGAAGACTCTGCCAAAAGCGCGATGTAAAGTGCAGGTCTCGATCAGAGACAATAGTCACAGGTACTCTGTGTAGTCGAACTATCTCCCAAATGTATAATCTGCTCAATCTGTCCATTGGATCTCTCACTCGAATAGGGAGGAAGTGTGTAGACTTCGTCAACCTATCAACCACAACCGAAACAGCATCATGCCCCGCCGACGATCGAGGAAGTCCTAATACAAAATCCATCGTGATATTCTCCCACTTCCACTTAGATACAGGTAGCGGTTGTAACAATCCTACTGGTTTCTGATGTTTCACCTTTACTTCCTAACAATAAAGCACCGAGAAACGACTCGGGTCACATCTCTCTTCATTCCCGTCCACCAGAACTGACGACGCAGATCATGATACATCTTCATGCCCCCAGGGTGCACTGCAAGACGTGAATGATGAAACTCATGTAGCACCGCAGCTCGGCATGACTCTGGCGAAACAGTCGCCCTGTTAACCTCAAACTCTGATCCGAACTCACCACCCATCCAACTGTGTCCTTTCCACTGGCAATGCGGTCCCGTATCATCTGAGCCTCCTGGTCGGTTCGTTGAGCCTCTAATACGCGTGCAACCAATGTAGGCTGTGAAGCTACCGAATATAAGGTTGCACCTCTCCCTGTCTCCCTGAGGCACAGATCAAACTCCCCAACGTCCCCAAGCATGTCCCACTCTCGTATAGCCAAAGCAGCTAATGAACCATGAGATCTTCTACTAAGTGCATCGGCTACGACATTTGCCTTTCCCGGGTGGTACTGCAAATCAAAGTCGTAGTCTTGCAATAACTCCATTCATTGTCATTAGCGAAGTTTCAAGTCTTTAGGTGAAAATAAGTATTTCAAGCTCTTGTGATCAGAGAAAACCTCGAAGTGCTCACCATATAGATAATGCCGCCATGTCTTCAAAGCAAAGACCACGGCCGCCAACTCCAAATTGTGCATTGGGTAGTTCTTCTCATGTGTCTTCAACTGCCGCGAGCCATAGGCTATAACCTTACCTCCCTACATCAATATGTAGCCCAAACCATCGTGTGACGCATCGCAATACACTGTATATCCCAGACCTCACTCTGTAATAATCAACACCGGTGCACTGGTCAATCTCCACTTCAACTCCTGGAAAGCTGACTCACAGAACTCGCTCCACATGAACATAACTCCCTTCCATGTTAGACGCATCATAGGTGTTGCCAACCTAGAGAAGTCCTTGACGAACCGCCGATAATAACCTGCCAGACCCAAAAAATTGTGGATCTCAAAAGCATTCTTCGGTGCTGCCAATCCGTCACCGCATCAGTCTTCGTCGAGTCCACTAATACCCCATCCTTCGACACCACGTGCCCAACGAATCTCACCTCAATCATCCAGCACTCACACTTCTCGTACTTCGCATACAAGCGATGTTCTCTCAGAAGATATAGGACAACATGCAAATGCTCCTCATGCATCTCCCTCGTGGGTGAATAGACAAGAATGTCATCGACGAATATCACCACAAAACTGTCCAGATAAGGGCGGAAGATACGATTCATCAGACCCATAAATGTAGCAGGGGCATTCGTTAAACCGAATGGCACAACTAGAAACTCGTAATGACCATAACGAGTCTGAACGGCGGTCTTCGCTATGTCCTCGTCCCTAATCCTCAGCTGGTGATATCCTGACCTCGAGTCAATCTTTGAAAAGTAGTGCAACCCTCGTAACTAATCAAATAACTCATCAATCCTCGGCATAGGATACTTGTTCTTCACCGTTACCTGGTTCAACTTTCTGTAGTCAATCCATAATCTCAACGAACCATCCTTCTTCTTCTCGAAGAGCACTGGAGCTACCCACGGCGATGTACTCTGACGTACAAACCCCTTGTTAAGCAACTCCTGTAACTATATCTTGAGTTCTCGCAACTCATTTGGTGTAAAGCAGTACGATGGCATAGAGATGGGAGCAGCTCCTGGAACAAGATCGATAGAGAACTCCACATCTCGGCTTGGTGGCAACTCAAACAAATCCTCAGGAAAGACATCTGGGTAATCACAGACCACAATGGGTAGCTCTCCTTGAACCTCACCCAGATCATCTAACCTGAGAGCAGAAAAGAAGAAACCCAAGTTCCCCCGAACCCGAGCCGCACCGGGCATAAACATCAAGCCCTCATTCTGATCACCCACAAAGTAAAAGCAGTCACCCTCTGGCGTACAGATCGACACTCTCCATCGCTCACAATCTATGAAGGCATAGTAGGTAGTCAGCTAGTCCATCCCTAGGATGACATCAAACGTTGTCATGTCTAGAATGATAAAATCAAACGCTAAACAACGACCAGTGACTCCTAACTCACAGGATCTGCAAACTCTGCTCAACACCACCTTCCCACTCACTGGGGTCTCTACGCTCAAAGCACTACCCAACGGGTCTATTTGTAACCCCAATGCAGATGAAAAGGTAGAAGAGATAAAAGAATGTGATGCTCCTGTGTCGATGAGAACACTGGCCCATGATCTAAAGACTAGAAGAGTACCTCTGATCATGGCTAGAGTAGCTGCAGTATCAAGTCCAATTGGTGCCTTAGAAGCACCGAGATCAGCAAGAACATAAGCCCTGGCCTGTGGCAGCCTAGTCTGCCCACTATATCCCTAAGTCGATGGCTGCCTCACCGACTGCGCTGAAGCACCTCCTTCCGTAAACCTCGATATCTGAGCCCTAGGCTGCTGCGGAGCCTGTCGCCTCTGTATATATGAAGCAGCTGGCACTCCTGTCGCACCAAGGACATTCCCCTCCCTGGGACAGTGTCTTCGAATATGCTCAGACTGACCACACCCAAAGCAGATTAGTCGGTCTCTAGCCTGTGACTGGACTGGTGCTGAACTCTGAGCCTAACCTTTCTGCGGGCACTCAACTGAACAATGTCCTGACTGTCCACATCGATAACAGATCATCCCTGTCTGGTTTGACCTTCCTGTCGAGGCCACTGAAGGTGTAGGTGTGGACGACTACGACTGATACGACCCAGTAAAATGAGAACTAGGTCCAGACGACCTTCGGCACTCGTTCCTGTGCCCCTGAAGCTGTGTATCCCCACTGCCCTGCTGGTTCTTACCCTCTCTAACCTTACGGCTGTCTGCCAATGAGTTCTCTACCTGAATAGTAGCTTCCACCAGCTTGATATACACCTCCACATCCAGAGATGCAACCCTATCCTTGACTATCCTTGATAGCAGGTCGGAGTCCCCTCTCAAACCTCCAAGTTCGCATCTCCTCTGTCGAAACCATCTCTACTGCGAACCGCGACAGATTCACAAACCTGGCCTCATACTGGACAACAGATAGGTTCCCCTGAACAAGGGAGAGGAACTCCTCTCGGTACGTATCCCTCGAAGATCTCAGGAAATACTTCTCCAAGAAGGCTCTTGTGAAAGCAGCCCACGTGTCATCCACAGTGGTCTTAGCAAACTTCCACAACTCCCTAGCATCTTTCCGCAGTTGGAACGCCGCCAATTTCACATGCAAAGCATCCTCCTCAATATCCAATGTATCGAAGATCGTTGTGGTCACTTTCAACCACTCAGTAGCCACCTTTGGGTCTGGCTCCCCAGAAACGGTTAGAGGATCCAACCACCGAAACTCCCTCATGGCCACAGAAGCCCTTGGCTCAGGAACCCTCACACTAGCCCTGGTAGCTTCAGTCATCGCTCACATAGTAGCCAACATCTCCTGAACAACATCAGCGCCGCCCATATCAACACCACCCACTTGTTCCTATGGGGCAAGAATATTTCCTTCCTCTAGGACCTGAGCATAAGCACGACCTTGGCCACGGCCCCGTCCTTATCCCCGCACTCCTCGCATGGACATAATTCTATAGGAAGGCAAGATAACAAAATAAGCTTTCCTTCAACATGTTACGACGTAACATAAACACATAATCATGCTATCACATAGCCACTTAAGATCATGTAAACACGTTTCACATACCGAGGAGAATCAACAAGACAGACTCGTCAATTTGGATAACCTATTTAGATTCCCAGCTAGAAAACACATCAGCCAAACGAGTTTCTAACTTGGCTTCCAAATCTGTTATTCCAAACGCCCTAAGGCAAGACTCATCAATCTTGAGATTCAACCTCCATACCCACATATACACGGCTATCATGCTCAAAAAGCTATCAGCATATTATAAAATAACATTTAAATACATGCAAGCAATCATACACAATAAACCTCACCAGGTGATAAACCCGTTTTCCCATGGCACTTAGGTATTCGAACCTAGAGCTCTGATACCAAGTAGTCATGCCCCAAAACTCGGGATCACGTGAAAATTCACCAAATACCAGTTTTATGAAAATATAGGTTTTCGTACATTCAAATCCGCCTGTTGAAACCAATGGAGTACCCAACTAAAGTATCTCTCATAAACAAAGACATATAGTTCCAACATGCAAATAGTATATCGTCTTACGGCGTACAAAACCTGCCTTCAGGATCAGGCATACCAAAAAAGAAAACTATAAAAGTCTTCCACCACTACGGGCACCACTAGAGCTACTCGTGGCTACCATCCATAGCATCACCTGAAAATGGTTTTAACAAGAAAATCCCATCCGTGAGCCGAAGCACAAAAGCAACAGACTATAAAACTGTAAAGCAGGATATGTAATCATATAGTGGGAGCAAGCTCAACCACAAAACCCAAAACGGTTTTCCATCAGACCACCACGAGTCTCAAAATGGTTTTATTTCATAAAACCCATGTTTTCAATCCTTAAAACCATGAATTGCAAATAATGCAAATAGACCACCATAGTTAAGGAAAAATAGTAACCAAAATCATTGTTCCCTCACGGAATGTACCATCATGGAAAAAGGAGAAAAATATGATCCTTTGTACCGACTCTATCACAGGGGGACAGAGGAAACAACTATAAACTTCTGCCCATTACCCTAGACCACTACCATTCAAGACTCGCTAGGTAATGACAAGTTCTATACAGAGCACCATAACGTACCACTTAATTTACGGGTCCGACAACCCGAGGGTACAAAGCACCCAACCAACTCAATTTATGGGGACTAACCCGAAGGTACAGAGCACCTACGCTACGCACGTTTCTGGACTTACACCGAGGGCAACTCGTGCCAAATACACATCATTCCAGTACATCTAGATAAACTTCTAAAAATTGAATCAGAGCTCGACTACGAAAACATTTCACAAATATACATTATATATGTATATGTATAGATCCATCCATCAACATGGAGATCAAACAAAACATTTCAAAATATTTTTACCAAAAAAATAGTTATACAACACATGTATAAACAAGTGATCCAATCCATGAACAATGGAGATCAAACCAAAATATGTAAAGAAAAACATATCTTCATCAAAACGTTTTAGAAAATGAGCCTCAACCCCAAGGGTTAGCTCCAAACCTCCAATAAACATGTCGTTCCCAAAACTTTTTGTAAAAACTCTTTTTTCCATCCATCAATCACTCGTGGAAAGCCAACACCCAACCACCGAACTACCAAAACATCACCACCAGCCTACACAGGACCCCAGTCGACTAGCCCAAGCCCCCAGTCGATTGAAAAACTCTCTGAAGAAAGAGAACCAAAACAGAAACAATTTCAGTTGACTGACCTCTCAGGTCCAGTCGACTGAACTCCCCAAAAGATGATCCAGTCGATTGACCTTCAAGGTCTAGTTGACTGAACTTGCCCAGATTTGTGTTGAGCTACGGATTTTGCTCCCAAACCTCAAATCAAGCCTCCAAACACCCATCAAACATCCTCAGACACCAACACGCCTAAGCCTCACGCCAAAACCTCAAAAGGAAACGCTCAAAACACACTTTCGTCCACCGAAAATGCCGAAAAATAGTTTTAATTAAAAACTAGATCCAAAACATAAATCGCCCTTTCATGCATTTTTAAACGGTAGAAATGCATAAGATTACATATAACACCCTTATACAACAGTAGAATCTGAATCCTACCTCGTTGGAACAAAAAACCTAATGTCTCGATCTACGTGCAAATCTAAGTTTTGTCGAAATCAAATTCTGTCCGGATAGATGTGTAGACCACGATGTCAATAACTAGGATCCACTGTTGGATCATTGAAAACCAAACCCTAGGCTCCTGAGAAGTTAGAGAGAAGGCAGAGCGTTTGTTGAGTCTCAAAGCTAGAGACATGAAGACAAAGATATTTTGAATAAAATATCTAAAGGAAGATATTTATAGGCAAAATATGTCGAAAATATCTTTTTTTAAAAAATTTGTATACCAACTCCCTACAACCCTAGAGAACAACCCCGCATGCTTGTTTAAACCAAAACGTGCATCAAAATACATATAAGCATATTAAGGCGAAAACGCCAAAACGTGTACAAAAACACCAAACATGCATATATATATCAAAAAAAGAAATGGTACAGGGTCTATCGTAAGATCTTTGAAGTTGACACACACTCGAATCTTTTCGTCTTTCTTTGGCACCAGGACAATGTTGGTAACCCACTTCGGGTGCTCCGTGACCATGAGAAATCCAGTATCTATCTGTTTGGTGACCTCCTCCTTAATCTTAAGAGCCCAATCTGGCTAAATCCTACGAAGCTTTTGCTTGGCGGATTTAGCATCAGGTTAAAGCGGGATTTGGTGTTGTACGATGTCGGGATCTATACCGGGCATATCATCATAAGACCATGTAGAAACATCTTTAAATTCTTTTAATAAAAGGGATAATTGTTCACGTTCCTCCGAAGAGAGTGTAGAACCAACCTGGACTAATTGTGGTTCTTTCCCATTATTAAGATTTATTAAAACACTTTCTTTTGTTGTAGGTTTAGCTCACATTTCTTCTTTCTTTTCAATTAAAAGTATCCCCTCTACGAATTCTTTAAAATTTTCAGAATCAACACAAAATATTTTAGACACAGTGAAGTAAGAAAAGTCTGATTTCATTTTGGCAACTTCAAATGGGGTTATAACCTGAGACTCAAAGCGAAAAGGGGTCAGGATGCCAACAAATGCGTTTTTGGTAGACTTACTGTTACAAACATTGTTTACGAACTTGGTAAGAACAGATTTAACAGACTTGGACTTCAACTCACTTGTTACGTCATTAATATAAGAAGAATAAAAAAACTGACTCCTTTTCATCACATCAGCATCCATGACAAGCGTGGTGTAATCTATTGGCACTTTGGTATCTGTCATCAGCACGTCCATGTCTTCCTCATTACCTATACGCACTCGGGCCATCTCTTTATTGGACAAAGAACCAATATCTCCTTCTTTACAATGATTGGCCCAGTCTGTCGATACATTTCTTGTGACACCCATCTACCATATCTCTTCTTCCTCCTCACTGTTGGATAACTGATGGCCAAAAATGATCTCCATCCCTAGCAACTTCTGGTTAGTCTTCCCCTCCATCTATGGCTCGGGAAACCCATAATAGGGGAAGTAGTTCTCTTCCTTGATAAAGCGTCTGTTCAACGTCAGTCCATTCTTTCCCATACTTGATTCTTTAAACTCTGGCTTATACCCAAGTCCGTATCCGTGGCGACTGTGGTGCACGGGAATTGTTTTAGAGATTCCTTGCAAGTGCTTGTCCAATCCCATTCCTGGAAAATAGGTCATCCTTTTCATCGTTGCTATAACTTTGGGGTTCACATAGTTCTCTTCTTCATTCATCAAAACTTGCACAACCTTGGTCTCATCGAAGTCAAACCCATTTAGCAGGAGATCTTCCTCCCCATGTTGGATCTCAAGAAGCGGGGTGGTGTCACTAAGTAGGGTTGGCAAGCCAGTTTCACCCGGTATGGTAGCAATTACTCCTTCCTTGATCAGTTTCACTTTTTGTGGTAGGGTTGACGGGACTACTTTAATCGAAGGGTCGTGTAACCACGGACTTCCCAACAATTGATTAAACGAGGACAGTACATCAGGAACATGAAACTATACTTTGCTCTCCAGAGTTCTGACTATTACAGTGAAAGCTACCAATCCCAAGACATCTCATTGTGTGTTATGATATACCCGTACTCCATGCGCACTCAACTTAAATTGTTGCGTCTTTAATCCCAAATAATAAGTGGTTCGTAGTGGGCATATGTTGTGGGCAGATCCGTTGTCTACGAGAACCACCAACACCCATTTCCCTAAACACTTAACAGTTAAATGCAATGGCTTGTTGTGAGATGGCCTATCTATCAAAAAATCCTAATCACTAAAGGCGATGACATTGGACTATTTTTTGGACATAAGCATTCCAACCAACTGGTCAGGAGAGACGTTGATTAGAATGTCCTCGCTGTTGAGAGCTTTAAAAATAGCTTGCCGGTATTTATGGGATGCCACAAGCAACCCCCAAATGCTCACATTTGCCTACGTCTTCTTGAGCTGCTTCAAAACTATGTCTTCTACTTCACTATTTTGTTTTTTCGCTTACTTTCTCGATTCCTCCATACCCCTACTTAGCTGTCCCTTATCTAATTATGCGGGCTTAAAATGCCTCCCACTTCTCGTTAAATGTTTAACTTATTCTTCAGGTTCCCACAAACCCTCGAATTGGTTGGTTACTTCTCGGATTTCAACCACTAAGTATGCCTTTCCTTGGAAAGTCCATAAGTCATCTGTGTTTGTCTTTCTTTGATTGCCTTCTTCACTATTTCCCTGATTCCCCGAAGGTCTTCCTCGATTCCCATTATATTTTACGCAAACCAATGGGATTCTTCACTGATAGCAGTCTCTAACTCAATGTGCTATGGCAACAATACCTCATCAAACGAATCCTCGTAGTCGTATTGCAGGGGAGGGACCCAACGTTCCTACGGGCCCCCATGGTCATATAGTTCCTCCACAATCGGATGCCATTCCGGCACATCCACTTCTTCATCATACTCTATATCTATAAATTCCTACTCCACTTCTTCTATTTGCCACAGAAACTCACGATTCCCAAAAGGTTCACTTGAAGTAATTCCTTCCCTTTTCCTTCTTACTTTTTCTTCTTCTCGGCGGCTGTTGTTTTCTCTTCTTGTCCACTTTTACTATCAACCTTCTTTCCCTCTGATGACTCTGCTATTTCTGATGCTTCTTTCTCTATCTCTTCATCTTTAAAACTCGGCTCGGCTTCTCCATACCAGGTTGCCCCTCAACACCATGCTATATCATCACTCAGAACGGTCAGAATATTTTGTATGTCCACCCTTCTTATATCATCAGTCCTCAATGGTACCGTCAAGTGTCATTCGTTGGTAACCTTTATGCACCAAAGTCTTGTTGAGAACACTATTAGAAATTCAACTCTAGAAAATACCCTTGTCCTCAAAGTTTTCATGCCCTGATAATGACTGGTATTCGATTATTGATTCTCCTCCGATTCGAGTCATCATACTTGAACTAACTCTTCTCTTAAAGAACTCAATATCAATTCTTTGTT
>JAULJZ010014034.1:0-16225 GCA_032270985.1 Heliamphora pulchella | reverse complement strand
ACCGACGAATTAGGAGTATTAGCGACGGCTACTCTATAGGCAAAGGTAGGTCATTGGCGACGAAAATGGCTTGTCGTTGATTGGTTACCATTAGCGATGACTGGCCTTGTAGGCAAAAAGACATTGCCGACGAATTGAGCTTGTCGTGGATAATTACCATTAGCGACGTATACCTTAACAGGCAAAGGTAGGTCATTGCCTACGATTCTTTCGTCGCTAAATGTTGATTTTTCGGCGACGACACAAAATCGTCGTGGTAGATCTTCTCAGACCAGGGTTCCGTGACAAGTTGGCGACGAAATTGAAATCGTCGCGAAAGGTTTAGAGCGACGAATTTTAGATTTTTAGCGACGATTATTCTCGTCGCTGATGATGCTTTTTCTTGTAGTATTTTTTGGAAATAGATCATGAATGTAATGTAATTGACGCTGTTTAATTTATTTTATTTGAAACGAAATTTGGTTGCCTTCTAAGGGTGAACAAGATAAAAGATCCATTATTAATATTACGTGGTCATACTTGTAGCCGTATTTTACCATGAAACGCTGGCTTGATCATTGCATGTATAGGTATAGTTGGGTTCGCTTCCCTTTTGGAAACAGCTTCAAAACTTAAAAGGAGCTAGCTTGTTACATGTTCCTTTGTGTGGAAATATTCTAGATTTAGAGATTTTTAAGGATTTCCAATCACCATTTTTTTGGAGTTGTTGGATTACACATGCACGGGGGGGGGCTTCATTTGTATTTGTCTTTCGGCTATTCTTATGCGGTTTTGCTAGAATTTGTTTTTTGTCTTTGTTGAGCCACGCATGTGGTGGTTGAGAGCATTAATTGATAAGAAATAGAGAAAAAGATGAAACTACACAAATCTATTAAAGTCAAGAATGAAGGCTAAGATCAGTTTTCTCCCATAATTGCTGATTTGGAAATTTGATCATCTCCCTCACTGAGTATATATATACATGTTGTGTGTGTGTGTTTTGCAGAGAGAAATAAGGAGAGAACCAATGAGTGCAAGAGAGGCTAAGAGAGTTTTGAGCGGTTTATTTTTCCTCGTCTGTATTTTCTAGCTTATTGCTATATATTGAATCTCTCTCTTTTTCCCATAGACGTAGGCTAAGCTTTAGCCGAACCATCTATATTGTGTTCTTGTGTGTGTTTGAGATTGTGTGTTTTCTGTACTAACCAAATAACCTATCAGTCTTTCAGCCTGTATTAATTCTTTTTTCTTATTTGGCTTGCTTGGTATGCTCTAGCTATTCGCCACTTTTTTTAATTGATAAAAACCTAAATATATATTCACCTTGATCCTGTTTTTTTGAGAGATCGAGGTGGCCTAGCTAATTAAGATTCTCTTTTGACCAAACCTTGTTCCTTTCAATTATTGAAGTCACGAGAAACCAAGACAAACTCTAATTAATTTCAATTTCCATATGAGGTTCATATAATAAGGTAAGACATTAACCTGTTTTAATTAGACTTTGACATACAGCTGATAGCTAGCAAAGACGTTCAGTCATTTTAACCTTTGGGATTTGTTGATTGCTCTCAGATTATCTGAAAGAATCAGACTACATATTGAAACTAATTTAACAATCCACATGTGATAACTTGCATATGAGAATGTTTTGCTGTGTTACTCATTGATCACCTGCTTTGTACTGAGTTTGACTCTACGTGTGCATTTATCCAGGCCTTAATTTTTAATATATATTATCCAGACATGATTGTGGTTGACTTACTGTTGGTCTAACCTGTTATGATATTTGTTATTCCAAATATATATATATAGTTTTTTCTGTCATCTTTTTTTATCTTCTACTGGTGTTGTTTTGAAATAATTAGAGGTTGCTTCTGGTGAATATGTGATTCAGTTGGAATGCTTATTTACAGGTATGATTGAAGAATTGATTAGTAGGGGACACTAGTGTTGAGATTTTAGATACAAATCTCCTACCGTAGTGGAAACACAACTACAGTTTCAATTCATACAAAGCAAATATAGAACAAAAACAGTAAGAAGAAATAAGATAATATACGTGATTCGGCTGTGTATTTTATTCACATCGAGCTGCATGTGGTTTTAGTTTGTGTATTTTATTTTTCTTTATTAATTGTTTTCTTGGTTTATACACCATTAAGGGTGATAATTACATGTTACAAAACTGAATTCTTTCTTATTGTTACCAAATTTTCATCTTTGCCTTTCATGTAACATGCCCCGTAGATCCAAAGAAGAATAAAAAAAAGAAAAACAGAATAGAGAGAGGGGGAGAGACAACCGAAATGCATATTTAGAGTTGAACTTTTCTCCTATAACAGCACAAAGCTAGCTGTTTGATTAAAGGCATAAGAAAAAACTCTTAGTTCTTTGAGTTTAATTCTGAGAAACTAAGAGTTGTTCTTTAACTTCAACAGCTCGATGCTGTTACAGCAGAGAAGTCCAACTCCATATTTTATATTCACTATAATTTTGTTGCGGTGGTGCACATACCTTGTTCTCGTTTGGGCAAGTTTATGTATGTGTTGACGGGCACCAAATTTCATCTGCCACTGCCAAAAGCATTTTTACAGTTTCAGTATTTTTATATTTTGCAATAATCCATTCCTACAAATGGAAAAAAAAAATCTGTATCAAATTTATCTGTTGAGTGAACTTACCTCCTCTGTTCGTGGATCCCTTATAATAGTCATTTGCCAGAATATCTTCTTTCATACTTGTAGACGAATAATAGTTTAATTTTTTTGGATTCTTTTAATTTGGGAGAAGGAAGATGCTTTTAAGTTTGGATTATAATAACTTCAGTATGTTTTTATTCATACAAAATAGTTTTTCAAGCTGATCTAATTATGTTTCACTCTGTTTTATAAATTTTTATATTCTATGTCCGTATATAACTATTTTGTAATGTAAATTAAGCTTTGGCTATGTATTTGTATTTTTTTATATTAATTTGCCTGTTAATTGAAGTTCAATATTTTTTTAATAGATGATAATGCATTTATTTTTTCGAACTTTCAGATCCTGGTTGGTTAATTAAAAGTTATGTAATATTTTACTTCCACTTTTATAATTTTCCTCATATTGGTGGTGTTCGGCATTACTGAAACTAGTAACTTATATATTGTAACTTGTAGCAGAAGTTGTGAGTATTTGATAAAAATTATAACTTGTAGCTGAAATAGAAAAAAAAATAATTATAATTTGTAACAGAAGTTGTGAATGTTTAGAAAAAATTGTAACTTATAATTTAAACTAGTAACAGAAAGCTACAAAACTACTACTGCTAGTAGCTTTGCAAACACCTCCATTGTCCAAGATCAAGCCATTTATATCTTCTATGTCGAGTTTATTTTCCTCAGTTGTATCCTTATTTAGAGTTTTTGATGATTTAATTCATATCTTTTCATGAGCCAATAGTGAGTAACAATGTTTTTGTTAATGATATTAATATTGAATGTTTTTGTTAATGATATTAATAATGAATGTCATACAATGCAATATCTGCTACAAATCAAATAAAAGTTCATCATTTTGAATTTCTTATTATTTTCCAGGAATAAATAGGAATGTTGTGAATTCTAATCCATGTATAACAATTTTGCTCTTGTTCAAAGTTTTTGAAGGCTTGATTTTCATCTTTTGATCAATCAATGTTGAGTGAGTGTTCTTCTCAATATGATTTTTTCATTCCTAGCAATGTTTTTTCAGTTTTTCATATTTTGATTAGTTAATTAAAAGTTATGTAATATTTTACTTCTACTTTTATAATTTTCCTCATATTGTCCAAGATCAGATCATCATATCTTCTATGCCAGGTTTATTTTTCTCAGTTATGTCCTTATTTAGAGTTGTTTTTAATTCCTATCTTTCCATTGGCCAATAGTAAATAACTGTAATATGAATAATGAATGTCATATGATACAATATATGCTACAAATGAAATAAAAATTCATCTTTTTGAATTTCTTCATATTTTTCAGGAATAAATAGGGATGTTCTGGATTCTGATCCATGTGTAACAATTTTGCTCTTCTTCAGAGTTTTTTCATTTTTTGCATCAGCCAATGAGCATTCTCTATTTATATGTTAAAATCTATAAATTATGTAGACTATAATCATATGTGGTGCCATTTTGCATTCTTGAAATTAACTGCTAGTATATTGTAGTTAAAAATTGATAGTTATACTTTATTGCAAAAGTTATAAGCGTTTGGAAAAAATACTAACTTGTAGTTAAAATTATAAAAAGCTAAAAGTTATAACTAAAAATAATACCAAACACCACCCATTTATCTACCAATAAATTAAAATTTTTAGAAAAAACATAAATATTTATTAACAGAGAATCTTAAGTCAGTTAATTACCCCAAAAAAAAATCTCTTAAGTCAGCAACACCCATTAACATATGCATATTGTCCCGAGAAGGCAGAAATAAATATGCTCCACTTATGGGAAAATGGGTTGGGCCTGATTGTAGAGTTTGCCCAACTATTAATAGGAATCCATGGCCCGGGTACACTAGCTTAATCTAGCTAAGAGGGACCGAACTTAACTTTTTTCTTCTTTTTCAACCTCCACGGTGTTTGATGTAGTTAAATTTTTGAATTTATAAATTACAACTGAAAAAATATTACTATAATTTTAAATAAGAGCAAAAAATGTATATTAAAATTATAACTTTTTGTCTCATAGTGCTCGGACAGCTTATACGCACCTCAATTAACTCGTGTGAGATCAATTTCTTCATTTCCTACTAATAGAGGTCTAATTAAAATTGATGTAAAACCTTGTACTGGTCAACTCCAAATAATTGATAGCGTTTAGGAGGTTTTCAATCTAAAACCATAGAAGGAGTAAACTCCCAAATCTCACGCTTTAATTTCAAGTAGTAGAATTTGTATTTATTAATTTATATTAGAAGTTGCAAGCAATAGAAACAGATTTGTTGAAATATTTTTAATTATTTATTAAACTATAGGTTAAAAGCTAAAAGTTAACTTAAGACAAACTCTAGTGGCAATCCTAAAGAAATGGGGAGCTCATGGGTGGCTAACAAGATAAACTCTACATAAAAGAACAGGCCGAGGTTGCAAAAAAAAAAAAAGATCATTAGAGAAAAGGGTAAAGATGGCAATGGGCAGGGCAGAGTGAGGCAAGACAGGGATGAGCTCCTCTATCTACATCCCCATCTCCTATTTAATTGGGGCATGGACGGAAAAAAATATCAGAGAAAAAGCGGAGAACGGGATGGGGGCGAAAATATTTCAAGGTAGTTTTTAAGATTTAAAAGAGTGATATTGATGAAAGTTATACATAATATAATAAATAAAAAATACTAGTTAATGAATCAACAGAATTGAAAATATAAAATGTAAGAGTATAGAAGAAAAACTATAAATAAATATAATAGTTTAATGTTTTAGAGTTTTTATATTTTAAAAATATATTATTTATACATGTATTCATATTTAAAAATATTTATTTTATGTAATTGAAGGCGGGTCGGGGAGAAACGGGACGAGAGGAGCAAATGCCGTTCCCATCCCGTTTGTTATCGGGGCAAAAAAAATTCGTACATAGCGAGACGAGAATGAGCAAGGCCAGGACGGGATAAGAGAAATTATCATCCCTAAAAAAGAAAATGTTGACATGACTAAAGGTAACAATGTGAGTTCACTTAAGTGATCAGGAAAACCCGGCCAAGAGAAAAAATGGGTCTTCATTGTCACAAAAACCCAAGACACAAAACTGGTTAAACATGCATAAGTAAATTGTTTAGTTTTTTTTTTTTTGAACAATGTAAATTGTATAGTTATTTCATTTTCTATGCTTGATCAATCTACGATATGAGAGATTCGAAAATCTTGGGCTACTAATGTAGATAAATTTTTATGACAAGAATGACTAGCCACAATAGAGAATAAGGGGCCGAACCGAGTGATTAAGCCGAGCAGACCATGAGTAGCCGAGTGAACCGAGTTGAGTGTAGCATGATTGGTCTAGCCGAGCAATTGGGCTTGTCAACTCGAAAATGTGGATTTAAGTCCCCTTACCTAAATCATGACTAAAGTGGTGTCGAAAATCTCGCATGTAATTTTCTAAATTAGCTATGATTAAGGGATAATTATCTTAAATATTCGCATCATTTACTCATATATAAAGAGATCAGCTGCCAGCAGGGCCGGCCCTGGGCATAGGCCGGTAAGGCGGCCGCCTAGGGCCCCGAATTTTATTCAAAAATAGGACTCCAACTTAGATAAATTTTTTATACTAAGTTTATTATTATTTTTAAATTTAGCCTCAATTAAATAAAACAAGAGAAGTGAGTGAAAATTATTTTTTAAAATTTGGCCGGACTTATTAGGGGTGTGCGCGAGTTGGCGCGGTGCGAATTGAGTGAAAATTCATTAATCAAATCATTTATAGCGGTATAAAAAATTTCAATCCACCGCCGAACCACCCGCTTTATAAAATCAACGGATTAGTTATTTTTTTGGGCGATTTTGCAATGGCGAATTAGGCGAATTGACAGTTTAAAAATTAAATAAATATTTTATTAAAATGTCAATTAATCCAAGATCAAAATAGAGACTACATGAGTTTAAACAAAATATTCATATAAAGATTCAAAAAAATATTCCAACAATACATTTGAGTACTAACAAAAATATAGATCCTACATTCATGGTATAAGATAATAAACACCAAATAAAAGATAAAATAAATAAATAAATATAGTTAGTGGCTCACGAAGCCATTGACTCACTGTTATAGAAAATTAAAAATTAAAAATATTTTGGAGTTAAATAAATTAAAAAGATATTTTGGTATGAGATATTGTGACCTAGAATTTTTAATTTTTAATTTTATATTTATGCTTTACGGATTAATGATTAGGTTAGAAGTTATGAGTTACAAATTAACAATAAAATAAAAAATAATTAAATAATAAGTATTATATGCAGGTAGGTCGGTTGAATATGGGATGTAAGTTATTGAAACCGCCACCATCAACCGACATATGTGATCTCTTTCTCAACTGTCCAATTTGCCCTGCCATTTGCCTTCAATTTGCTTTGGTCGGTGCGGTGTGAGTAGATGCAGGGCGGTTGGGCGAGTTTAATGGATTTTTGAACAACCCTAATGCTTATTCCCTAGATGATGATAAAGAATCTGACGAGGATAAGAACAACGGAGCCTCCACGTGCTCCTAGTGCTGAATACCTGCAAAACAAGCCTCTCAGCCAGTGGCTAGCAGGAGGTCATCCGATGCCTAAGTCAAATTGGTCTTAGGTGAGAAAATAAAATGTTCAAATGGGAGTTAGTTCATACCTTTGCCTAATGTCTTATCACACCATCCCCTAGCCCATGATGGCGAGGAAGAGTATTAGATTAGGCGAGGAAGAGTATTAGATTAGGCTTATTTGTATTGTAATGTCACACATCTAGCTCATGATGGCTAGGTGGGGGTGTTTGGTTGGGTTTTGTAATTTATTGATTTTTTATACCTACATAATCATTTTTCTCTTTTTTATCACTTAAACAGTCTTTTTTTTTCTTTTCTCACATTGTTTTTCAAACAGACTGTAAGTCTCGACGTATTAGCCCAAAATTTTGACCCCGACTAAATTTTGTGGTCTGGAATTTCACTACTAATGTTATATTTTTTGCATAATGGTTGACCTCCTGCGCCACAATTATAGTCCAATGCCACCATTTTTTATTGGTTATTGAATTTTACCAATCTCCACATTGGTTTGTAGGGATGGCAACAGGGCGGGTTTGGGGCGGGGATGTGTTCCTCCATTCCCACCCCGTTTATTAGCGGGTCGAGATCGGGGGCGAGAGTGTAACCAAAAATATATATTTTTACTTTAAAATAGATTAATACTAATAATAATGGCATGATAAGATATTAAAATAATAATATTGATCAATGACTAGAATTAAAAATAAAAAAATATAAGAAATATAAGTAAAAAATTATAAATAAGTATAATATTTTTGTATTTTAGTCATATTATATTGTTAAAAAATAAAATTTATATGCATGCTTGTATATTAATTATATAACGGAGACAAGACGGGAGAAAACGGGGTGGGAATTGTAAATATCCCCCCTATACGTTACCTAATAGATGCGGGAAAAATTCGTCCAAAACGGTGCGGGAAAAGCAGGGGCAGGCCGAAAATGGATAAAATTGTCATCCCTGTTGGTTTGATGGGAAATCACACACCGAATTAATATGAAATTGGCTCTTTTAAAGGGGCAATCAATATATGCAAAGTTGCAAAGATAGTAGTTGGGTAGAAGGTGTGCGTGGGTGAAGATGGCGACTTGTGGAGAAAGTTGATGGGTGGAGGTGACGGCCGACTAAGTGGTAGATGGAGGTGATAGGTAGAGGTGGTAATCGGTGGGTAAAAGAAGTTGCCGAAAGTAGTGATAATAATGATGACTACATTATGAAAATCTTTAAAATAACAACAAAAAATAACACATATAAACATTACCAAATGATACCTTAGTATTTGACTTATTTTCGTTTTTCAGTTAAAATCTCTTACCTTTTGACATATTCTTTATGATAGAAATAGATTAATTATAGTTATATATATAATTGAAAGCAGGTAATATAACGCATGGTCTTAGAAAGGAGTAATTGAAAAAATAAAATAGTTAGTCAAAAAGAACTTAAGCTAATTATTAAAATAAATAAAAATATGGCCTATTTAGCTTGTTTTTTATTTAATTCCAATTTTTTTATTTTTGGGTTTATATTCGATGAATAAAATCTTAAAAGCATTTTTCAAATTAAAATATATGTTTATTAGAAGTAAAAAGGGAACTTTAGGGCAATGCCATATTTGGGATACTTGTTTTGGAAAACGTCCCACCTAAGATTAATATTCCATTAAGTCTTGTACATTATTTTTATACGAACATACCCCTAAGTGATAGTTACAAGCACACGATTTTAGGAATCCAAAAGAAGGCAACGATTAAAAAATTAAAACCCCAAGAAGTTCGACGATTTCTTCCCATAGCTCTATTTCAGAAATTTCAACTATTGCGATCACCAGTATCTTGCGACCTAGGGTTGACAATTGTTCTTTGAAAGCATTAGAAGTCTACAAAAATCAGTTACATTATTTTCGATTGTTTTAAATTCTGACAACTAGAGGTAATAGCAACACTCGCAAACCTTAGAAATCCTACTAGTATAAACCCTAAGCATATCAAGGAATATGAGACATTCGCAAATGATACTTCCTTTAAACTATTGGTTCTATTTTTCGTGTTTTTAAAAACCAAATATTTCATATGTGAAAACGAATATGTAATTTTCTTGAAGAAATTAGTATTTGCGTGTGTGTATCAACATTTGACTTATTCTAAACGAAGATTTAATTTTTTTAAAGAAATTAGTGTTTTGCACGTGCGTACCAACATTTGATAGATTATATTCAATTATAGTACATGACCCTTCCTAAATGTCTTATTTATGCAAAAGTAATGAGAAATCTATTTTCTAATCGGAGTGTATCATTTGTGAATAAAATTGATATTTAAATGTACCATTTCTTGAAAAAATTACACATTTCTCAGCGTTGTATGTCATGAAAATGTCAGATTATTAGTATGTGTCGATAAAAAATGTATTATTTTATTTGTTTAACAATGTATCATTGCTCATGTGCATATATGAAATGAATTACATGTCTAATTGAAATATCTCATTTGTAAAATAATAGCATATTTTTTATATTTATCAACATTTGAGTCATTTGCATTAGTTACGAATGTGTCTCCAAGCTGATATAGATGAATTGAAGCAACTTATCAAAAGGTTAAGGGCTAAATCAAGTGAACTATAATTCCAGCTACTAGAAAAGGAAGTTCAATCAAGTGAACTATAATCCTAGCTACTAGAAAAGGAAGTTCATGAGATCATACAAAGAGAAGCTGTCACAAAAAATACAAACTAATGCATGAGCACAAAAACCAAGCTCAATGGTGAAGAAAATCAAGGCCAGACCAAGGAAAGAGAAAAAAAAATCTAGAATACACATGAGCCGAAAAGAATCAAGAGCAAGCGAGGTCTAGTCAATGAAGACAACAGTCGATCTGATAAATTTATCTCCATCAACTCCACTTGAGGGTAAGGTGCCAGATAAAATATTGACAAAAAAGAGATCTCTTATGAGCACTTCAAGATATTTGAATGCTGATCATTTATTTTACATTCCTAGAGATGAAATAGCCAAACTTGACGGGATGTCAAAATAGTGCTTTTTTCTGGGATAAGACGAGAAGAGTTTGGGTAAGACTTTGGGATCATGTTGACAAAAAAATCATCAAAAGCGCAGACATCATCCTCTTTGAGGTCAAAACTATAAAAGATATGAACAAGAAAAATAAACCAGCTACATAGGCAGAATAACCAATGGATACATATCCAGTCCTTCCACTGACTGGTTCCATCCATCCCCAACTCTAATGAATCGAGTATGGTGGTGTTAGTCAAGCAGTTACAAAAGAATGAGTGGATGAAAGCCATATAAGAAGAGAAGAAATTTCTACATAAGGATTAGGCATATGATCTAGTAAAACTGCCTAAAGGCAAAAGAACATTAAAGAATAAATTGGTCTACAGACTGAAAACAGAATAAGGAAACTCATAGTCGAAGTACAATGCAAGATTAGTTGTTAAGGGATTCAGTTAGAAGAAAGGCATTGATTTTGAAGAAATTTTTCTCACTTGTTATGAAGATGACATCCATTCGAATAATTCTTGGATTGGATGCAAATTTTGATTTGGAGATTGGGCATATGGACATGAAAACCGCCTTCCTCCACAGTGACTTAGATGAAGCGATTTACATGGAGTAGCCAGAGGAGTTCAAAGTCAAAAGCAAAGAAAATCAAATGTGCTAGCTAAAGAAAAGTTTGTATGGGTTAAAGTAGACACCGCAATAATGGTACAAGAAATTTGATCAATTCATGGCCGAACACAAATTCAGAAAGACCAACCTTTGTGTTAATTCTAGGCAACCCAATAAAGGTGAATTGAGTTTTTAAAAATAAATAAACTATTTTAAAAACCTTTTTAAAAATCTTTTGATTTCACACAAAGATTAAAGCACTCTTTTGATTTCACACAAAGATTAAAGCACTAAGTATAAATAAAATAATGTAGATAAATTAAAGAGGTAAAGAAGAGAGATTAGAATCAGACACCAAAAATTTATAGTAGTTCGGTTTCTTCACAAGCCTATATCCACTCCTCAAGTTTTTCCTTGAGAATATACATTATAACCAAATGCTTCACAGATACATTCAAAAACCTTTACAGTACTGAAGTTTTTTCACAAGAAATCCCTATCTTTCTAAACACACTTCAGTTGAGCCTAAGAAGTGCGTGCAGCACACTCTCTTAAAGGCTATTAGGGTGACTCACCATTCTTTTTACAATAAATGTAGATGAGAAATTGAAAGTTAAAACTCACTAACACTCTTTACAAAAATTTAAAAATAAATGTACAAAAAAATGAGTGATTCTAGGGCTTGAAAATTTATGAGCTTGAGAGAATATTTGAGAGCTTTTAATGCACGTTTTCAATGATTCAGTAGCTCAAAATTCAAAATTTTACTTATTTTATAGCCCACTGAAGAACTTGACCGATAGTGGTAGGTGGTGGCATTTAATACTCCGAAATATTACCTTAAACCAAGCAACTTTTTGAAATTCGTTGCAGGTGTCGACACAAGGCATTTTGGTGTTGATACTAAATGGTCTTGGCATTCGTTCTTGAGCAAAAGTGTTGACTCTTTCATGGGTGTCGACTCATTTTTTAGTCTCTTGGCCTCTGCACCTTTGTGTTGACACAAACTTAATCTCGTGTTAACTCATTGAGTTCTTCAGTTTTTTAGGATGAAATTTGGTGTCGACTCATGACTTCATGTTTTGGTTGGTGTCGACTCATGATTACTTTGGTGTCGACCAGACCTTCACGTCTTTTTTGGTGTCAACTCATATTGACATTGGTGTCGACCCAACCGAAGAGCGTCGGCCTCTGAACTTTGGTGTCGACACAACTTGAAGTTGGTGTCGACTCAATCTTCTATTTTTTCGGATGACCTCTTGGTATTAACTCATTTGTTCTTTGATGTCGACACAAGTTGAGTGGTGGCCGGATGGTCGCTTGGTGTCGACTCATACATATGAGTTTTGGTGTCGACACAAGTCTAAGTAATGTCCGGAGGTTCACTTAGTGTAAACTCATGTATTTTTTGGTGTCGACACAAGTTGAATTCCATCAAGGGTGGTGAGGTGTCGACCCAAGTATATGTTAGTGTCAACTTATCTTATTCTTTGTGCCTTGATTTGGTATCGACTCGAGCTGTAGCTAGTGTCAACTCAACTTGAATTTCGACCATAACCTGAAGTGTTGACTCAATTGATCATTGGTGTCGACACAACCTATTTTCCTGTAGAGATTCAAACAAAGCGTTAGAGGTATTAACCCTTAATTTACTAGTATCGACACTCAACAAGTGAGCTCTACATATGAGTGTAGACTAAAAAGCTAATGGGGTTAACCCAAAAATTCTATTTGAGAACATAAAATGTCGACTCATTTAGCGTGAAATGTCGACTCAAATAGCATGAGGTGTCGACTTATAAGCTTTATGGTGTCAACTCAACCTTTTTGAAAAAAATTTCATTTCTTATCTTTTAGACTTTAATAGAAAATGACATTTAATAAAAATGATTGAAATTCATATAAAGGACCTTAGGATAACAAATTGTGTGTTCTTAAAGAAATTCGTTGGAGGTGACTTCATTATATTGTTGCTATATGTAGACGATATGTTGGTTATCGGTGATGACATGAGCAAGATTCATAAATTTAAATGAGAGTTAAACAAATCTTTTGCAATTAGGATTTAGGACCGGCTAAGCAAACTATGGCTTTCACACGAAATATATATTCAAAAGGTACTTCAGAGGTTCAACATAGATATGGCTAAACCTGTAGGTATTCTACTTGCTAGTTATTTAAGATTAAGTTCCTAGCAAAGTTCGACAAGTGAGCAAGACAAGGCAAAGATGAAGACTGTTCCTTATGCATATGTAGTTGGGAGTCTAATTTATGTAATAGTGTGTACAAAGCTAGACATATCATATGGAATTGGTGAGATGATCAAATTTCTATCAAATCCAAAAATAAATCACTGGAAAGTTGTGAAATGGATCTTTCGGTACCTCAGAGGTACTTCTAAAGTTTATTTATGCTTTGGTTAGGGCAAACCTGAGTTTGAGGGTTTTGCAGACGCAGACATGACAAGAAATGCTGACTCTAGGAAATCTAGGTCGGGGTATATCATTTCTTTTGTAGGGGAGCTATATCTTAGGAAAGCATATTGCAGAAATGCGTTGCACTATCCACCACAGAGGTCGAGTATATTGTAGTGGCAGAAAATTGTAAGGAGATACTGTGGATGAAGAATTTAATACAAGAGTTGAGTTGACATAAGAAAAGTATGCATTTTTTGTGACAACTAAAGTTATATTTATTTGAGCAAAAACCTACAATTCCACTCACGGCCAAAACACAATGACGTGAGATATTATTAGATTCAGAACGTGTTGGAAAAAAACTACTACAGTCGGATAAAATCCATAATGATTAGGATAGTGTAGATATGATGGCAAAAACTCTTCAAAGGAAAAGCATTTTTTTGGCAGAAAGGTAGTAGGTACGATGGATTTTCCACATGAGGCGACGGGGGGAGTTTGTTGGTGTCCGTCCTATTTGGGATGGACAATTATATTAGGAGTAAAAATTTATTTTTAATAAAATTTTAGAAATAAAAGAAAAAAGAAAAAGAAGAGACAATAAAAGATTAGAATTTTCTTCCTTTTAGAATTCTAATTAATTTGGAAATACCCTAATTAATAAGTTGGCTATATAAACCCGAATTAGAGAATCAATTCTCCGCATTACAAAGTTGGAGTAGTGCACAATAGTGTGCGTACCGTGCCAAGAAGAATACTCGATGGAAGATTAGTTAACCATTCGTGAATAGATTGGATGTCAAACAAACCTGATTATCGTGAAATTTCAGAGGCATACTTTCGGCACTTGATTTTTGTTATCCAACGGTATTAATAATCAACTGGTAAGATCTAAACCTACTTTTATGTATTGGTAGGAATCCATCTTGCGGTGAATAATATTCAATATTTCTATTATTCAGAGAATATTATTCTTAATGTTGTCATCTTTTGGGTATGCGTAGAGAGTAAATTTTGTAAACTCATTATTTTGACATAGTAAAAATTTAGAATCAGACTTCGGTCCCGTTGTTTTTCCCTTGGGAGGTTTTCACGTAAAAATTGGTCTCTTGCATTTTGTTCGATTATTATTTATTCTGCTATTGTTGATCTTATTTAATCAGACACAAAATGAGAGAAAAATATTTATTTCGTTACATGTTATTTTGTTAATTTTTCCCAACATGTATCAGCATCAACTTGATCAAATACCCAGAAGTAACTAATAAAAATATTATTTGTAAAACATCACCATTGTCTAGCAAACAATTACAGTGTTCTAGAAATAAAAAGATCAAAGATGTTATAGTCGCATCCTTAATATTACATTTCAACCCGATATTGTTAATTAACTGCTCATAAGTCTAACTCCTACGAATTCTGATTTCAGCAATATATCTATCGTGCTTGCACCAAAAAAATAATGAATATCTATTATCTTTCTTTTGCAAATCAAATAACCTAGAAAACAACAACGCATCGTCTTCAAACAAAACAAAATAATTTTTTTGTGCAATAAATTGTGTTATTAGTGCAAAAAATGAAACATTTGATTCCCCAACTAAAATTGACTCTTATCCATGAAAATAACACATTATCCAATCTCCAGTTTAACATGGCTCCTTTTTGTATATAATATGAATGTGCATATCATAACATGTCGTCAATATCTCATTACAGAAAATGAGACATTGATTTGTATACACAAACATAACTTATCTATTTAAGAAATGATACATTTCATCTATGTTTCGTTGAAAAATAACAAATTAGACGTAAAAATAAGACACCCTCAACTTGTATGTAGGAATGTATCATTAGCTCAAGTAAATAACAACATCCTAATAGAGAACTACAAAACTAAAATCTAGTATCAATGCATAACCTTAAATATTGCAATTTTTTGATGCAAATATAGCATAAAGAATCAAATCTAATATTGCATAATCATTCATTTACCGCTTTGAATGAAAAAAATCACATCTAATAAACCGATTGCCATGTGTGAAAAACAAAAATTATGAAAATATTATATTATCATTCGTGACAAACAAAAAAAGATTCAAACTAATATCTATATATACGCATCCATGAAAATAGAAACACATTTGTCTGTACAAATTATAAATTTTAAAAATTATAAATAGAAAAATATTTGAAATGTATTAAGAGTTAATCGCTAAACAAGTTAAGATCCTAAATTAGAATTTTCAAATAAAAAACAGAAAGTACAATAAACTAATAGAAATTATTATTCCAAGCCGACAGCAACAGCAAATTCATGGGCTTGCCTCTGGTAGAACACACCCCGTCTTCTATAAAATATAAAATCTGAAGTCTACCCAAGGCGCCCGCAAAACCTGGACTGGCGTTTTCAACACATCATATAATGGCCTTCCTTGTCTCCATAATCCTTCTCAGACGTGGAGTCCATTCTGTTTCTCTCGAAACCCTTCTCTGCGTTTTCCCGCCATTTCTCACTCCACCACACCAGTAATCAAAACCAAAGAAACGACTCAGCAAAACCCTAGCGTTCGTCCCCGACTCTCCTCATTCTCATCGGATTCAAGCTTTTCTCTTCGAGAAGAACTTTTCAGAACTCATAACTTTACCAAAACGATCATGGTCGCTTCAATGGACGTTACAGAACCAAACAAACGACTCACAGTAAAACCCTAGCGCTCGTTTCCTGCTTTACACACTGATCGGATTCAAGCTTGTCTTCAAGAGCCGCTCTCGAACTGTTCAGAATTCAGAAAAGCACCAGACCATGGTCACTACAAGGGATGCTCAAGAGATCGTCTCAAAGCTATCGTCCGACAAAACTAAAACTCGAGAAGTAATATTTATTCTCCAGTTCATTTTGTATTTGTGAAAGATT
>JAULJZ010014023.1:0-16225 GCA_032270985.1 Heliamphora pulchella | reverse complement strand
AAAGTCGGGAACAATAGATGATGCAATTATCTGCTCCCCGTAATCAAGACAGATATACTAAAACTTTGTGATACAGTTGTACCGATGGTATGTGTATTTCCATCTAAACTGTAACATAAAACTTATATTCTGCAAGAACTTAAAATCTGATCTTTTGTACGCAAGTCGTACTCTACATACCAGATTAAATACTATACAGAATACCGGGCATCCATGCATAATATTAAAGAAATGATACACATACATTACTCATAAAGATTCTCATAAAATAAAAAAATAATTTTATTAAAAAATAAAATTAAATACTAAAATTATAATTTTCAATATATCAACCCTAACATGTGGATGGAGAGGAGAGGGTAGAGGAGTTTGAGATATATAGAAGTAGAAGAAACAAGAGGTGAGTGAGCAGAGAAAGAATGTGTTGACATACAAGGGCTGAATTAGAGTTTGAGCTTGAATACTGAAGCGCATAGAGTATCAAGCATAGTGTGATCAAAAGACTTTTTGCTATGAAATTCCCATTTAATCCATAAAAAGGAAGAATGTTTTCTAAGAATCAAAGCTTTATGGCTTTTAGAAGAATACTTGAAATTCAACTAGTCAGCTGTCCAACCTTTAAAGGAAATGTCTCTAGGAAGAAAAATTTGGTGCCCAACTGAGATGCAAACTAGACCTTGGTATGAGGAAAACATACAATAAGAAATGTCTCTTTTATTTGCGCCTTTCCTTTTGGTCAGTTAATGATTGTCATAGCTTTTAGAAAAAATAATCGTTTAGAAGAGAAAAATGCCTGGGAAGTTTCGTTCCATTTTGGGTGGATTGGCTAAATGGCAAATTTTGTTGCATGACTTCCTGCTTGCAAGCCGGCCTTTCCATGTCGATTTAACCATGGATTTCTGCGTGGGATGTTTTGGCATCCATGCAAAAGTGAATAAAGCTTTTTTCCAATTTTAAAACCTTTCCCCTTCAACTATTCACTTGAACAAATCAATCCCATGTACAGTTGGAATTTCAGGCATATTAGGTAACAATATGGACATTCAGGAACAAAATTCGTAAAATGAGTTGCCGAACATGTTTATGTTTTTTCATGTTTTAAAATTTTAAGAAGCACGTGTTTTCCAAACGTGTTTAAAATTACTGTTTTAAAGATAACATAAACAAAATTTTGTAAACAACAAAATTTTAAAAACAAAAAAATGTAAACGTTACCGAACACCACCTAAATGTTTACCTTGCGAATTCACTTGCAAAGTGCTTGCGTACTCTCCTCTCATTGGACATGCATTGCAATTTGGTTTTCTCTTTATACAAAGGACCTGAAAAATTTTGGCATAAGTTCATTATAGCATTGCTTCTTGTGATAAAAAAAACTGAACAAATTAAATGCAGCAGCCTACTTTTCCAAAGGTAATCATCTAATAATGTAGTTCATATATGTATTAGATAACACAGCATATTAGTTGATAGTTCTATTTCCTTTTTTTTCCAATGATGGTTCTGGTCGGTACAGATCCAAAGATATTTTTGAATGGAGTTCACCATTGGATACCTAGAAGGGAACAACATCAGCATTTTGCCATTTGTTGGAAATCTCTTTGTTATTAATTGATTGGTATATGATACTCACTACTCCAACAAATGTATTTGAATTCCCTTTAGAAGTGGGTTCAATTGAGGCGCACTGCTACTCGACCTACGTTCCTATCAATCTATTTTACGAATAAAAATGAAGGGAATGTTGACAGGACATCCAAACTCAATTGAGGCACTAAATTATTGGTAATTGTGATATGATCTTACTGGAAATGCATGATGCTTGAGAGTCAAAAGCCGTATACATTCCACACTTTTCAACCTTCTATGCTCGGCAAGTATTCCCTACAAAAATGGAGTATTTAAAATTAGATGCTATAATACCCAAAAAATTAACAATAAAGTACTAAGAAATAAATATTTTTATTGTGTACCTTTGTAATTTAACCAACCTTCTGTCAATGGTGACTTCATAATTTTGGAAAAAATGGGTTAATAATCATCCGTTAGATTATACACACTTCCTGGTGTAGAACCAGAGAAGGTAAAAAGAGGAAAGAGAAGGAGGGAAAGAGGAAGCAGATACTATGGGAATAAATTCCGCATGAGAAGAAAAACAATAAATTCTTTCAATATCTAATATACAAACCTAGATCTATTTGATATACAATCATATATATATATAGTTCAAATCCTACCCAATAGGAAATAGAAAATAGAAAATTTGGGATTCAACCAATAAGAATACAAAATAAAAAATTGTAATTAATTAAAATTGCAAAATAAAATCATGAAACTCTCCTTGTTAGCCTAAAATAAGTGCACCACCTCACCTCCTCCATCGATTCTGGCTAACTGAAAGGAACTCTCCTCCGAAGAGCAATGGCATTGTCATATTGTTTCGAGCTTGACAAGTACTGCAACATTCGTGTGACATTATCTCATAATACCACCTTCTGGTCATGTGTAGCTCTTAGTTAATATTTATGAAAATTATAATCTAGCAATTTTATAACGCACAATTTTGTGTTGACATACTTTGCTTTGTCCGGTGGAACATTTCTTAACCACTCCAGGTCAATATCTTTATGGTCCTTGGCTATACAATAAAGGCAATTCTGCAGAAATGAGAAACAATTGTCAGCTATTCTAAGTGTTTTCACATCTTAGTAATACCTTCGCCATTTCAGTGTCTTTGTAATTTCTAGAAGCAAACATTAGAGTACCTTAATTCGCAGTGCAAGCTTCTTGTTCATTCCTCTCGCCTGGATGATTTTGAAACCTCGTCAACTTCTGCAGATCTAACAGCACTCTAGTCTAAAGAATCCAGGGTGCAACTACTTATGTCTCTGTCTTCACCATAATATGATTTCCTTAAACTGTCCCGGTTAATTGAATTATCTTCCTTCCCAAGCTTCTCTGTTTTTCTTCTCATGTATGTTCTTGTCAAAAGTTTTTTGTCTTCACTTTCCTTAACCTTCTCCGTTTCTCTTCTAAATTTTGACGCACAAAGTCCTTTCAAATCATGACTTATTCTCTTTGAGCTTCTTGATTCTTTGGCTTCAAAATTTCCTACTGGGGTGGAAGCAGAGGACTGTGATCCACTCATGGCTTGGCCAGTTGAAGTGGCAAACAAATTTTGACATGGACAAACAGCACTGACTTCTGTGGGGATATTGAGCTGCAAGAGACATATGAAGGAAGAGCTGCAGCATAACAATATTATTATTTTCCTCATATTTTGTCTTTTCTTCGCAAAAATGTTTACATTCTGTCATGACCACTAACAGCTAATTTTTTGACCAAGAAACCTGAGTTTACCTTGAAAGAGTGTCATCCACATCTTGAGATAGGAAAACTCCCACTACTGAATCTATAGCTGAACCTTTTCATGGGGAGAAATGTCTATCTCCTGCAAAGTTTATCATTCTCTTGTCAGTAAAGCTGAAAACATTTCCTATTTTCTCCTTGTAGAAGAGTGAAGACCAAAAAATTGACGTCTACAAAGAATGAGCATGGTTCACCACAACTGCCTATGTTCATAACTCAATATGGAATCGTCCCAGCTTTTGGTTTTGCGAAACAATTCTTTAATTTTCTCTTCCAAGGATGTTTTTAATTGGTGCTCCATCTCCCTAGATGATTAAATTACAGAGAAAAAAGACATAGCTGTTGGATTTAGATAATTTTGAAGGTATTTGGATATAACATACAAATTAAATTGTTCTATTGTGCGTTTGTGCATGTCTGTTGTCCATTTCTTTGAGTTGATTAACCAGAAAACTGGCAGCCTACAACATCAGTGACTGTTAAAGAAAAATGTAAAATGGATACATGTTATGATATCCTAATATTGCAGCTACATCATCAGTCATATAGATGGCTATTATTCTTGGCCACAAATGGGTTGATGGATCGTCCTTTTGGTAGCTTTTTGAAACACAATATCACAAACTTTTCACTGGATATTCAAACAGCACTCAAAAGTCTTCTATTGTATTTCCAATGCGTATCATGAATGTAGGATGGGTTACGATTCTTTGTGAACTAAAACCTACTAAACTAATCAACTTTAGGTTTTCGTGGAAATCCTAGTACTGAAAGACGACTTATGATTAAAATTTAGCATAACCGTATATATATATAGAGTTACAGCAGGGACATGTGGAGTAAATATGACTTGGGCTTCTAATGTAATTATGAAAACTTGCCTGTTCTTGAGGTAATTTTATAAAAACATAAATTACAATTCATACCACTAAAGAATAATAATTTCACTCTCAGCCTCATTCTCAAAATCGAATATTTGAGCTCCCATTATTAAATACTTAACTCATCTCTCCACGTTAAAATTCTCGATACCCACCAATTAAATTTAATTACTGACAATTTAATTTAATCAGCATTTTTAAAATTCTTTAAACCCTTCCGCTTAACATATTTGACAGCCGAATAATTAAATCCACCTGCAAAGTTTGGCCCGATCAAAACTTATAAGTTTTCATAAGGGGGTATCGTCAATCCCAAACAATCAGGACGAGGATTCCGTCAATAATTAATATTCACCATATAATTAATATCGCTATCCAACTCACCGGAACTATTGACCCATAAAAGATCGCATCCTCTAATGAATCAAAACAACGAATATTAAATATATGCAAATAATAATTATTTTGGGATTAAGAGCATAAACACCCATAATAACATTGGGGTGTGAATTAATTTATATAGTCGATATAAAATTAATTACCCCAATATGGTCCCGTTCAATACACACAAAGTGTACTAGCACAGTGAGTCGGAACAATAGACGACGCTATTATTTATTCCCTGTAACCAAGATAGGTCAACTAAAACTATGTGCTACAGTTGTATCGATGATTTGTTCAATTCCATCTAAATAGTGAACTAAAACTTATATTCTGCAAGAACCTATAATCTGATCTTTTGTTTGCAAACCGTACTCTACACACCAGATTAAATACTTTACAGAATAAATGACCCATGTATAACATTTAAAGAAATGATATTACATTCATTGCTCATTAAGATTCTCATAAAATAAAAAAATAATTTAATTAAAAATAAAATTAAATATTAAAACTAACAAAATTCATGGTTTTTAGTATACAACCCTGACAATCTCTCACTTATAACCAAAACTATGCTGTCATACATTTGACTCCCATGTCCTCTACATGACTGTTAAAAATCTTAGCCGGTAGGCTCTTTGTAAAAGAATCTACAAGATTGTCCTTTGATACAATCTTGGTCACAACAACATCACCCCTCTTTACAATTTCTCATATCAAGTGATACTTACGCTCAATGTGCTTTCCTTTTTTGTGGACTCTTGGCTCCTTCGAGTTTGTAACCACTCCGTTTATTGTAACAATAAAGTATAATAGCCAACTGAATTGAAGGCACCATATTTAGATCCAACAGGACATTTCTAAGCCAAACAGCCTCCTTGGCTGCTTTAAAAGCTGCCACATACTCGAACTCCATGGTGGAATCAACAATGCAAGACTGCTTGATACTCTTTCAACTTATAGCTCCACTTCCCAGGGTAAATATATATCTTGAGGTAGACTTACGAAAATCTTTATTTGACTAAAAGTCCAAGTCTGTGTACTCCAAAGGTACTAGATTATCTATCTAGTAAACCAACATATAATCTTTAGTCCTTTTCAGGTACTTGATTATATTCTTTATCGCAGTCCAATACTCCTGCTCTGGGTTAGATTGATATCTGCTAACCATGCCAACGGCAAAGAAGATGTCGGATCTAGTACAAAGCATAACATATATTAGGCTTCCTACTGCCGAAGTATAAGAAACCGTCTTTATTTTCTCTATCTCATTAGGTGTCTTAGGACACTGATCCTTAAATAGAGTGATTCCATACCTGAAAGGGAAAAATCTTTTATTGGAATCCTACATGCTAAAATGAGTAAGGATATCATCAATATACTTTTCTTGTGATAAGCCCATTATTTTTTGTTTTCAATCTCGTAAAAGCTTGATCCCAAGGATGTGACTGGTTTCTCTTAAATTTTTCATATCGAACTGTCCAGATAGTCATACTTTTACCGAAGATAGCACCCTATATCGTTTCCGATGAGTAAGATATCATCTACATAAAGTACTAAAAAGACCACTACGCTTCCATCATGCTTTTTGTATGCACAGGACTCATCTGAACTTTCATCAAAATCATAAGACTTTATGGCTTGATCAAACTTAGTATTCCAAGACCTCAATACTTGCTTAAGTCCATAAATAGATCTCTTAAGCTTGCACAACATGTGCTCCTGACCCTTTACTATGAAACTGTCTGGTTGCACCATATAGATACATTTGTCAAAACTTCCGTTAAGAAAAGCTATATTGACATTCATTTGCCAAATTTTATAATCAAAATGAGCCGCAATGGATAAAAGAATCGGAATAGACTTAAGCATGGCTACCGGCGAAAAAGTTTTTTCGTAATTGATCCATTCTTTCTGAGTAAACCATTTTGCAACAAGCCTATATTTGAAGATTTGAACCTTCCGGTCTGCTCCTCACATCCTCTTGTAGATCCACTTACATCCGATGAGTTTTATCCCTCCAGGTGGCTTTACAAGTTTTCAGACCTGATTAGAATACATAGATTCTATCTTTGAGTTCCTAGCTTTTTGTCAAAGAATTGCATTTTTGTACTGGAGTGCTTCATTGTAGTTATAGGGTTCGGTATCCAGTTCTGCTGAGATCCTGTCAAAAGACTCTCCCAAGAACATATACCAATCGGGTTGATAAACAACCCTCCCACTACGACGAGACACTACCTGCGTTTATGTACTAGCAGTAACGTGCTATGCAGAATCTAAACCCTGTGCACCATTATCCACATGCTCATCTGGTATGTAAATGGTAGCATCCTAATCTAGTTTAGGATATGCACTGTCCCGATAATCCTCCCACTACGACGAGGCAATGGGATATCAGTGACTTGTGGTTCCTATTTTGTTTTACTAGTATTTTCTCTCAATTCTTTCAGAACAATTTTACTTTTGGGTCTATGGTCCATAATATAATCCTTTTCCAAGAATCATGCATTGGTGCTAACAATGAACTTCTGATCCTTAAGATTAATATGACCCAAGTGTAAGTGTCAAAGAAATGTTTGGTTTATTAAAGAATGATCATTTCTCTTATATGGTAAATTAGACGTGTTATTCAATTCAGTTAGTTGCAGTGTAAGAAATATAAGAGATATAACATAAAGATTATCCACCAATATACCAGAACAAATAAAATGTTTATTTTTCTTAATAACCATAGACTCATTAAAATGAATAGAATATTTATTTTTTATTAAATTAGAAATCGAAATTAAATTCTTTCTAATTGAAGGTACATAAAAATAATCTTTTAAAAGTAAAATCCTATCTCTACTAAAGTTAAGAGTGACGTCTTCTACTGCAACTGCTGCCACCCTGATATTATTGCCCATATGTAGGTAAATTTCTTCATCACTGAGCTGCCTGGTTTTCTAAAACCCCTGTAAAAAATTATAGACATGATTAGTGCCTTCAGCCATGCTTGTATTTATTAGAGATTTCATGGCCACCTGCCTAACAGCACGATTTTGATCCCCAAAGAATTTTTTGAGATTCATAATCATGTTATAGGCACTGGGCATAAACTGATACTGATGTTGTAATACATTTGATATAGAAGTCAAAATGTAATAGTGAGCCATCTGATTAGGTTTCTGCCACTTCTGATTAGTTCTGGTTTCCTGTTCGGTCGCTCTCTCATCAGGTACTAGTGGACAAATCTTAGATAATACAAACTTGTAGTTCTCGGCGGTTAAAATAATATCTAAGTTTCTTTTCTAGTCTACATAATTTGGTCCCGTTAGTTTGTTTTCTTTGAATATGGTTATGAGTGGGTTGAAAATTATTTTAAACCTGAGAATCACATAATTAAAAATCATTAATTATGACAAACAAAAACTTTGAATTTTATTTTAAATTTGATTCCCTCTAACATTTAAAAAAAATTACCAGTAGCCTGGTACCCTGTAAATAGCATGTCTCGACGTAATTTTGGTCTAGTAAATAATAGTAGTGACTCAGATGAAGATAATATTATTATTTACAACTAAGTGTTAACCACCACCTAATCTTGAATCAATCGCTTCACAATTAACCCTTCAGATGGAGAAGTGATCTACACTAACGATTATCCAAAATTATCCCTAAATGATGTTCGTACCGGCGATACTGTAATTAATTCTATCCGATAGGGATGAAGGCCTTACTGCCAGCATGCAGAGTTAATTACAGCATTTACGAACTAGTGATGGAGACTGCAGAATTTATCTGTAAATAAATTTTATCTCCTACTTAGTTTTTAAAACAAATTTTGAGGGTTATAAAAAACTGTTTAATTTAAAATAAATTTATTAATTTCAAAAATCGCACAATTGAAAAGAATTCGATTTTTTCAAACCATCTTTTCGTGTTTTAATGTGTAACAAATAAAATATCCCAATTTTTTTTTATTTAAAAAATAAATTTAAATAAAAAACTAAAATTTTTATTTTATTTTTTAGTTACACATTTTTTCAAAAAATAATAATTTATTAAAATTAAACCTTTTTTTAATTAATTCAAAATTCAGAATTAATTTTCACGTTTATCTAAGATATCTGATTTATTAAAAAATCATCTTAAACGTGTTATTTTGTAAAAAATAAAATATCTAAAATTTTTCTTTTTAATTAAAACTTGTTAATTAAAAAAACTTAATTTTATTTTTCTTTTACAAAATATAATTAAAAGTGAATTTTTTGAATTAATTAAAATTAATATGAATAAATAAAACAGATATATATCATCTATACATTTTAAATAAATATAAATACAAGATATGTATATATCCTGATTTTATAATCAAACATAAATTCAATTGAATTTCAGTCTCATGTTTAAAGATCAACTCTTAATCTTCCAATCATTGTCAAAATCAGCCTGCAGCATCCAAATTCTATCAGGATTTTTCAAAATGCAGTGGTATACAAATACATCACCATCCTAAGCCATATTAACAAAACAGCCAGCCACCACAAGCCCAAAATTAGCAGCCACCACTGGCCGTGACGGAGCCGTTAGCGCTGCGACTCACCACCGCTTCCCGCGGCTTTTGTTGCCTCCTTTGAAATTCGTTTTTGTCTTGATTTTTTTTTGAAAAATAACTTACGAAGATACTATTTTTTTGTCAAAAAATCAGATAAAGAACAGCCCTGAAAATAGCTTTCAAAAGGCCCCAAAGGAGCTGTGCCGCCGTTGCCGCTGCTATTTCTCTCTCGTTCTGTGATCGTTTCGACTCCCATTTTTTGCTGTTTTTAGCACTGATATACAAACACATGAAGCCTAGAAGAAAGCCTCGAAAACAGTCTTGAAAAGTCTCGAAAATATCTCTTGAAACAACCCCAATGCCGCCGTTCACCACCGCCATTTGTGCCACCTTTTGCGGCTATTTTTCTCCCACTTTTGGACTATTTTTGAGCCCTGTTTTGCTGCTGTTTTATACCTAAAAACTGCTCATAAACAGTTCCAAAATAATCTCAAAATAACACCAAAAACGGTTTGGACCGCCGCCGCTGAGGTTGTTTTGTGTCGGCTTTTTGATATTTTTTGGATCTATTTTGTTGCTGTTTTTTATGCCTAAAACCAATGGAAAACCTGCTGAAAAACATGTCACAAAATCGTGGAAAAATCACAGCGATTTGTAGCCCAAAAATCCCAAAACCACCGCCGGTTTCGCCGGTTTTGCCGCCGCCTGTTTTTCGTGTTCTTGGACCTTCGAATCTATTCTTACATATATCGAACAATATCTAATAAACATACAAAATTTTTAAATCGAGACCTATGTCCCGAAAACTCACAATCGATCTAAAAAGCCTAAAACTATCACGATCAACTCTCGTTACTAAAAACCAATAATAATCATTATTTAACCATTCAATCAAATATGATTAAAATAATGATCATAAAATCGATATTAGAATGCGTGCAAAGCAAAGTTAGTAAAGTTCTAAAGCTACCTGATCCCTCGATTAAACCATATTCATAAATCAAAATGGCTCTGATACCAGTTGCTGGAGACAAACTGCCAAGATCATTGATTTGAATACGATTTTTTCGATAAAAAAAAACTGGACGGACAATCGCCGAAACAAACTCCAGTTAAATTTTTTTTTTTTGATATCGAACGATCAAAATAAAACCCGTACTCCCAAATTTATATTCGAAATTATACCTTTCAAAATTTGGTAGAATGATTTCAGTTACTGCAATAACCATGAATGTGCATCTTTCGAGTTAAAACCCCGATTACACCTTCTATTGTATTCCCAACGCGTATCACGACCGTAGGGTGCGCTACGATCCTTCGTGAACTAGAACCTGCTAAACTAATTAACTTTAGATTTACATAAAAATCCTAGTCTTGAAAGATGACTAATGATTAGGGTTTAGCATAACCGCATATATATAGGGCTACAGCAGCGACCTGTGTAGTAAATATAATTTAAACTTCTAATGTAATTATGAAAATCCGCCTGTCCTTGAAGCAATTTTATAAAAACATAAATTACAATTTATACCACTAAAGAATCGTAATTTCACTCTCAGCCACATTCTCAAAATCGATTATTCGAGCTCCTGTTATTAAATACTTAGCTCATCTCCTCACGTTAAGATTTTCGATACCCGTTAATTACATTTAATTACTAACAATTTAATTTAATCAGTATCTTTAAAATTCCTTATGTCTTTCCATACTTAATTTATTTGATAGCCAGATAATTAAATTCACTTGCAGGGTTTGACCCAGTCAAAACTTATAAGTTTCCTTAAAGGGGTATCGTCAATCCAAAACAATCGGGACATGAATTTCATCATTAATTAATATTCACCATATAATTAATATCGCTATTCAACTCACCGGATCTATTGACCCATAAAAGATCACATCCTTTAATGAATCAAAATAACGAATATTAAATATACGCAACTAATAATTATTTCGAGATTAAGAGTATAAGCACTCATAATAACTTTGGAGTGTAAATTAATTTATATAATCAGTATAAAATTAATTACCCCAATGTGATCCCGCTCAATACACACAAAGTGTACTAGTACAGCGAGTCGGAACAATAGACGATACTATTATATGTTTCTTATAATCAAGACAAGCTTACTAGAACTCTATGTTACAGTCGTACTGATAGTTTGTTCAATTCCATCTAAACTGTGAACTAAAATTTATATTCTGCAAGAACCTATAATCTGGTTTTCTGTGTGCAAACCGTACTCTACATACCAGATTAAATACTGTACAGAATAAAGGATATTCATGTATAACATTTAAAAAAATGATATTGTATTTATTGTTCATTAAGATTCTCATAAAATGAAATTTTTTTTTATTAAAATTAAAATTAAATACTAAAACCAACAAAATTCATGGTTTTTAGTATACAACCCTGACAATTTCTCAATTTGTTGTTTTTTCTCGAATTTTACTGTCTAACTCTCCTTTTTCTATTTTTTATTTGATTTTTACTACCCATCTCTCATTTTTCTGAATTTATTTTTTTAGATTTGGCTAATGGACAAAGTAATTTTTTTGGAAAAACTAACTTTCGATGTCCACAATGTAGTTTCTTTTGTTCACTGAGGAGTTTACAATGTTGGTTCTACCGAGATTGCCTGGAAATGATATTTATCTTCACTAACTGTAGGGGACATCGCTTGGCACTTCCCTTGGTGGAAGATTACCGATATAACTCTCATTAGCATGGATCAACCCAGTGTTCTGCTTATTAGCTTAAGGCTGGCTACTTTTAATTATTCATGTCGCATTCTTCGTCAGTTCAGGCATGATCAGATGAGGTTGATTGAGGTGGTTAGCCAGATGTACACTTTTCCCTTCTATATACCCTTCTTGGAGAAATATCAACAGGCATGGCTATCATAGTTGAATATGATGACGTAAGAGAATTTTGAGAATTAGCTTTTTGAGGAACACAAGGTGTGGATGGAAGAAGATTTCAAGTGCAAGAGAGAGGGAGAGATGTAAAAAAAAAAAAGTTTGAGCGTGCTTTTCTTTGTCGTGCCTTGGTAGTTTGTTGGTTTCTTTTTCAGTTTATATGAAAAACTCTTAAAATTTAGGACTTGCGTGCTTTTTCCACTTTTGATAAAAAAAACGTCATTTGAAGTTTGTTTAATGAAGAATTTTCTATTTTTAACTCTTAAAAAGATATTAAACTGTCTATCTGATTTTTAGTTTTTGTAATATAGACAATTTTATTATACAAGCTCAACAAAATGCTTACAATAGTCACCAAAATGGGAGTTTAGGATAGAATGGATTTTTAAATAAAAGAGTGGCCACACTTTTAAAAAAAAGTTGTTTACGTATCCCAAGAGATGTAACTAGGCAATAACCTAGTTCAAGGTAGGGTTATGCTCAGGTGTTAATGTTAGGGTTAGTATACTGAAAATTATATTTTTAGTATTTAATTTTATTTTAATAAATTAAATTTTCATTTTATGAGAATCTTAATGAGTAATGTGTGTATATTATTTTTTTAATGTTATGCATGGATGTCATTTATTCTGCACAGTATTTAATATGGTGTGTAGAGTACGACTTGTATATAAAAGATCAGATTTTAAGTTCTTGCTGAATATAAGTTTTATATTCACAATTTCGATGGAAATAGACATACTATCAGTACGACTATAGTACAAAATTTTAGTAGATCTATCTTGGTTATGGGAAACAGATAATAGTGTCGTCTATTGTTCCGAATCTCTGTGCTAGTACACTTTGTGTGTATTAAACGGGATACATTGGGATAATTAATTTTATACTGATTATATAAATTAATTCACACTTCAAGGTTATTATGAATAGTGCTTATACTCTTAATTCTGAAATAATTATTAATTTGCGTATATTTAATATTTGTTGTTTTTGATTCATTAGATATTGCGATCTTATATGGGTCTATATTCCTGGTGAGTTGGATAGCGGTATTATTTATATGGTAAATATTAATTATTGACGGAATCTATGTCCCGATTGATCAGAATTGATGATACCCTCTTAAGGAAGCTTATAAGTTTTGACCAGGCCAAACCCTCCAGGTAGATTTGATTATCTGGCGGTCAAATAAGTTAAGCGGAATAGCTTAAGGAATTTCAAGATGCCGATTAAATTAAATTGTCAGTAATTAAATTTAATTGGCGGGTATCGAAAATCTTAACCTGGGGAGATGAGTTAAGTATTTAATAACAGGAGCTCAATGCAAGAAGGTTTTGAGATTATGGCTTAGAGTGCAATTACAGTTCTTTAGTGGTGTAAATTGTAATTTAGTATTTTATAAAAATTACAGAAACTGCTGCAAGATTTTCATAATTGCAGATACTGTTATGAGATTTGCTTAATTGCAAAAATCATAGGATACGTATCTGTCTTCCACAAGAAGTTTTCATCATAATTACTCAACAGGTCCCTTCTGTAGCCCTATAAATATGCGGGTAGGCTGAACCAAATTCATAACTTGTCTTCAAGATTAAAGATGACTAGGTTCAGCTAGTACGAGTTCTCGATAGATTGTAACCCACACTACATTTGGGAATCACATAAAGAAAATACAGTAGAAGGTCTGATGGGAGTTTCAACTCGGAATCAAAATTGTAGTTGAAGATTCGACCGATTAAAGATATTCTTCTAAATTAACTGTGGTTGTACGGGTTTAATTTTAATCGTTCGATGTCAAAAGTTTTATCTGGAACCCGTTTCACCGTTTACCGATCCAGTTAATTTTTTTATCAAAAATTATTTACAAAAAACAATGATCTTGACAATTTTTCTCCCAACAATTGGTATCAGAGCCGTTTTGTTTTTTGTTTACGGTTTATCGGGGCCAAAAAGTTTTAGAACTGTGCTAATTTTTTTTGCAAGCGTTCTAATCCAGATTTTATGATCATCTGTTTATTCATGTTTGATTGAATGGTTTGGATAATGATTTAATTTTTTTTAATTACAAGGGTTGATCGTGATAGATTAAGTTTTTTTTTTAAATCAAATGTGAGCCGTCGGGACATAGGTATCAATGTAATAGCTATTTCTATTTTTAAATATCTATTTAGAATATTTTAAGAACAGATTGAATATCCAAAAACACGAAAAATAGGCGACGGCACCGATAGTGGTTTCGAGTTTTTACGGGCCGCAGATCGCGGTAATTTTTTAACGTTTTTAAAAAAGATTTTTTGGTGAGTTTTTGCAGTATTTATGCATTAAAAATAATAGTAAAAATAAATAAAAAAACAACTGAAAAAATCAGCAAAAACCTCCCACCACCGATGGCAGTTCAGGGTCAGTTTCGTTGATTTTTCGGGTCATTTTTTGGACTATTTTTTGAGCAATTTTTTAGGCATAAAATAACAGTAAACATACCTTAAAATACTATCCAAAAATCATTAAAAAGCTGGACCAAAATAGGCGGAAAAAAGCTAAACAGGCAGCGACACTCAGGCGGCGCTGGGTGGCGCTGTGTAGCAGCCTTCGAGGCTATTTTTAGGGGCTTTTTCAGACTATTTTTGAGGTATTCTTTAAAACAATAGGTTGTTGGATATTTAAGTTATTTTTTCAAAAAAAAATGGGGGCAAAAATACCACCGAAAAAAGACCAAACGGGCGGCAGAACAAGGCGGCGACGGCAGTTTTAGGCAATTTTTTGGGTAGTTTTCAAACTGATTTTTTGACAAAAAAATACTACTTTTCGAAAGCTATTTTTTAGAATAAAAAGCGTCGAAAACGGAACACCGAAGTGGCAGTACCATGGTGGCACCGACGATAGCTTGGGGCCGGCGGCAGTGGCTTGGCTAGGCACTGTTTTGATTGACTTTTCTATGTATTTTGATACAGATACGATATATTTATATATATCGAGGTGTATCAACAAATCCTGATGCAATCAGGATATAAAAAACTGACAAAGACAATGATTGATACAGCTTATATTCAACATGAGTTTGAAACTTATAAGAGTTTCTAATCGATCATAAAATCGGGATATATACATATCGTGCATATATTTCCCTATTATCTGCATAGATGTTGTATATCTATTTTATTTATCCTGTTAATTTAATTAATTCAAGAAATTCGATTTTAACTAAAATATTTTATAATGAAAAATAAAATTAAGTTTTTTTTAATTAAAGTTTTCAATTAAATGAAAAATTTTTAGATATTTTATTTTTTACAAAATATCACGTTTAAGATGATTTTTTTATTAAATCGGATATCTTGAAAAAAAGAAAAAATTAATTATATATTTTGAATTAATTAAATAGAAAATATTTAATCTAAATAAATTATTATTTTTCTTAAAATATGTAATGAAAAATAAAATAAATAAATGCCTTTAATCATCACTTTAGCTGAAAAGTTAAAGAAAAAACTGTGCATTTATTGAATTTTATTTATTATGCATTAAAACACAAAAAGATAATTTGGCAAACCAGAATTTTCGAAATCGTGTACACGGAAAGATATTTAATTTTTTCAGATCATGTGATTTTCAAAATTAATAAATTTATTTTAATTAAACAAATTTTTATAACTCTCAAAAATATTTTAAAAATCTAAGTGGTAGTGAATATTTATTCACAGATAAATCCCGCGGTATTCATCACCAATTTGTAGGTGATATAATTAAATTCTTGTTAGCCCAAGAGCTTCTTAATTTGATTTTGATGATTTTCATAATTCATTTTTCTAAGAATAAATATTTTTAAATGGATAATATTTCATATTTTCAAAATGAAATTGTTAACACATTTTGAACAATTAAAATTGACACCTTAGCCAAAAAGAAATGACCTTTATCTCAAAAAGTTCAAACACTTACGAATTCTTTAAATAGAATTTTTTTGTGTTGATCTTAATAGATAATTGAGTCAAACGCTCTTAAGGCAAAGTACACTTGAAGCCTATCAAGTGTTTCAACACCAATTGATCAAATGCTTTGACACACTAACTATGTTTCAAGTTGATCTTCAGGTACCAAAATGTTAGTGTCAACACAAACTAGTTTTGTGTCA